>VUQR01011495.1:0-12369 GCA_015108515.1 Hemichromis elongatus
TGCATGCCACGAAAGAGTTCGGGTCTTGAGAGGTTAAATTGCAACTGGGCTATTGATGAAGTAATTGCGATTAATCGTGATTAATAACAGAAAATTGTAAGATTAAATAGTTAATTTTGAAATTTATTGACAGCACTAATACACACATATATTTTACCATAACTCTAGATTTAGTGGCCTGTCATTAAAATTTCAACTGGGGTATACTTTGATGTCCGAACACGTAGAAACTCCGAAGCACATGCAAACTCCAAACACGTGGTTTTTGGAGTTTGTACATGCTTTGTCTCTATGGGCCACCGTATATATTGATATATAAAGATATATAAAACCATTTTTTTACATTAGTAATTCCTTTTGTGCATAATTTTATATTTTTTGGATAATAAATTAATTAAAGCAAGAAAACAACCTAAAGAGCCGGTACGGAGCCGAAAGAGCCGGATCTTTTTAGTGAGCCAATCCGAAAGAGCCGGTTCCCTAAAAAGAGCCGGAAATCCCATCACTAGAGGTGAGTCATTGTATGAGAACAGCAACATCAAATCAAATGAAGAATACAACAGTGCACATTAAACAGAGAAAACATATTAGTCTGAGTTGTATATTCATTCGGTCAATTATTTTTAGCTGGAATTTATTGTTGGTGAGAATACCTAATTATAGAAACATTATCAGAGAACTGATGCCAGATCAGAAACTGTATTACTTTGTTTATAATATTAAGACCTTGAGTGTTTTATTGTGTCCTGAGAAAACAGGTTGGTTGCGAAATATCAACAGCAAAATGTACAAGCGCACAAGTTCATATCTACTCACGTACACAAGGTCTTGGTAGTCAGATATGCTGCACAGGTTCCCTCTCTAGACCCACAAGCAAACAAAAAGAAACACAGGTATACATGAACCCCATATATAACTTGGTTGGTTGGCAGCTCTCAATGTTGAGTGCCTAGTTTTAAAGTGACTGGATCGATACAGGGGAGTGAATTGCCAATTTTAGTTTGTTCTATTGAAATTGGCTGGCACTGCATTCTTGAGGGAGAGCACCAGATATTGGCAGTGACAGAGTGGAATTGGATTTGTAAGGAGAGAAAGACCAAGAGGGAGCATAATGATCAACAGAAGAACTTGAACACTTTCATCCCACTGCATGTACTACATGCAAGCTAAATAAGCTTGTATGTATTTACTGGACAGTTAAATTATGGAGACAGAGATAGAAGCCTCACATGCACGAATGATTACACACAGAATGGCTCATTGCATTGTTTATTACCATCAAGCACTATGTTGGAAGACTAATGTGTCACTACCTAATAAATACCTCACATTCAAAGGTATAGAATAAATGCATTACTAAAGTATAACAGGAAATGGCACAGATTATGTCTTGGATGTCATGTTTGGGATGAGAAAGGAAAGGAAAGGAAGCCCCCTTGTCAAAAATGGGACTGCATGTTAACAAGGAAATTATTTTTTTTACATAATATTCTAAGTTTTAAACATTCCTAAAAATACTCAATCTTTTTCCTGGTAAAAAATTCAGTTTTCGACGACCAACTGAGTGAATTTGAATCTGTTCATGTGTTGATTACTGAGTTAAAGTGCTATAGTAACAACGGTGTAAAGATTACTCTTTCTAAGTCAAAGAGTATGTAAACCATTGAAAATGCAGAGTAATCTCCTGTTAAACTATAACCATACAAGCATAAACATGCAGACACACCCGTACAGACTGATAAATTAATGACTTTAACACCTTGATGAGGGGATTTTTGGGTGGTACTTCTTTTGAGCAGTAGATGGTTTTCAGGCACACCACAGCAGAGACACACCCCTACATACATACAGCCATTCATGGCACAGTAAGGGGGCTGAGCCTCCTTTCCATGTGCAACACTTCAACATCCTGTGGATTGAAAAGCTGTTATCTGTTCTGAACTGGGAGCACTTTGCCCCAACCTCCAAAGAGAGCCAAGGTAAGATTACAGAGGCAGTTTCACTGCCTTACAGTGTATATTACGTAAATGTTTTTCATTCAAAGACCTTTCTTTTTATTACTACATACTTACAAGAAGCTGATGTCCGGTGGGATTTTCCTTATTTTTTAATATTTTTTTTAGATTGTAGGTACTTAAATTGCATAATTATACCCACATTAATGTGAACAAAGAAAGACTGCATTAATGATAACATTGGTTATATGAAGCTCTTTGCCAGTGGCATAAAAGCATACTGTAAATTACAATGCGTTTTCATTGAACAGATGTCCTATGAGGGGTCTTTGATGCAGATTTTCTTTTTTTCTTTGTTAAAATGCATATTACATACACAATTTTTATGCTAGTCTAAACTAAATTACAGATGGCTAACTGTCTCCTGGTCTGCCAATAAGTTGAATAAAAGTTCTATTTAAATATAATATTTTATACTGGCTGTGCTTGGGGAACCTCAACTGTGTTATTACGCATCTAGTTTCAGGATTTCTGTGTTTTGGAAGATTTAGTGAAACCTACTTTTTTAAATATTTAGTGTAAGCAAAATGGAGGAGTAGAGAGCCTAAAGAATTTGTACTTTAATCATACACTATGTTTGTGTTTGTTTTTCTCTGTGTCTTACATTGCATGTTTGCAGGTGCTTTTCAGTGTTTCTTGATGATGTGCAGCTGATTGCTAACACACAGGGGCAGGGAGACATTTGGCTCTCTGTCTCTCTCTATGCCCTCACCTGCTCTTCACAGCACATTAAACAGGATAGCTATAAGCTTCTCACACACCCAAACAGACACATAGCCACACACACACACACATGTTGGGTTTTCATATCTTGTGGGGACATCTCATTGACTTACCCTTACCCTAACCATCAAAAATGAATGCCTAACCCTGACCCTGACCCTTACCCTTAACCTAACCATAACCTAATAGTAACCCTGACACTAAAACCACATTTTGAGCCTCAAAAATGCCTTCAAACTCGTGGGGACTGGGATTTTGGTCCCCACAAGGGCTGTTGGTTCCCACGAGAATAGTAAACTTCCAAGATGATGTTAATACCCATCCACGCACACACACACACACGTGTCCAGATATTAACCTTGTTTTTTGTCTACAACAGTAGACTATACTGGAGTGAAGCCTAATGGGTGCCTTTGCAAAGAGTAGGCTAAGCCTGTTGGACATCTTCCCATTTCAGAGTCTCTTTTTCTGTCTCACTCCACCCTCCTTCCTTAACTTTATGATTGTATTTTACTGAATTTAATACCTCTCCCACCTTTGTAAGACTTTTTGCCAAAAATTCAAGGTTAATGCACGTGCGTGTTAAATATGTTTTTATTTATTTCTATTTTTTGTATGTCTGTGAGTGTGCCTTCTGCCAATGGGCATCATTAAACAGCAACAGCTTTTGGTACCTTTGAGACCTTGCCTTTAGTAAACTTGCTATCATTAATGAGTGTTAATGATGTTGGGCTTTGTAATCACTCTGTACCTATAGATATTTTGCTGTTGTGCATTTTTTCTCTGTTAGATGGTGAAAAAACGCTTCTCTAAGTTGGAGGTGATTTTAATGGTGCTGTTTGTGCTTATGACTGTGATATCAATCGCATTCATAGTTCTGTTTGCCACGGGACAATCTGGTGTGAAAGAAGGTAGGTGATACCAAAATTTTAAGCAACATAAAATCACTTCTTGCTTTTCTTTTTTTTGCTCACATGATTATAATTTCTAGACCAGTGAATAATTTGCACACTAACATCAGTTTTTAAAATTACAAATTTACAATTTATAACTTTGACTTAGTTATTTCGTTCTGTTGTCTCAGAAATTACAGATACATTTGTTTCAACATGTCCCAGCATGCCTCTGGGTGAGAGAGTAGATTGCTTCCCTGATTCTGGAGCATCACAGGTACAGTCATTTCCTAGAGTCTAAAGTAATGTATAAGGGGGTTTTATTTATTCATTTATAAATAAAAAAATATTGCAATTATGACAAAAAAAACCCCCTCTTCTAATAGTAACAGCAATGACAGTACAGATGATTATATTGGCAACAATACATTTAACAGGAGGAATGTCAGAAACGTGGATGCTGCTGGAGTCCACGAGATGAGAGTAATGTTCCCTGGTGTTTCTTCCCAACCAACTATGGATATACTGTGGAATCACAGGAGACACCAAGTTCTTATGGTAAAACCTTAAACCCCACTCTGTATTCTTTAATTCAGAGTCATGTGCTCACTAACTGATAAAAACATGCGCATAAATAGGAAAACGTACTAATGTCTGCATGTGCTTGGACTGAGTAAAATATTCAAGAACAATCATGCAATCATGCCCAGCCTGAGATTTTAATGTCTTGGAAATTGAATCAACACATAAAAATAAAAGCATTCCTTTTTTTATCCGTATGTAATTTAAAATGCCATCAAACATTTTGACATCCATTTGGTAAAGGTATTGCTTAAGGATACTATGTAAGCTAGTACATCAGAGCCAACTAAGTATACTCTGTACCCTTTCCTCATGGCGGTAAAAAACGTTGGTGATACATATTTTTAAAATAAATTTCCAGTCTAAATTTGCGTGAAGATTTTAATGTGGTGCTACAACTAAGGATGGAACGACTGACCCTGAGGAATGTTTGCTCGCACACTTTCTCTTTATAATAAAATGTAACAAAACTAAATTGAATCGTTGTTTTGTTTTTCTAAATATTTTGGAAAGTATGTTTGCCATGTAACTGATTTCTACATTATGTAAATCTATTTTATCATGTGGATTATATATTAATATTGTAATTTTAATGTTATCTGTTTATTTTTGCAGCTATAAAGGCAAAACTGACAAGAATGGAGTCTCCGTCTTTATTTGGTGGGCACATAAAAGAACTGGCAATTGACGCAGAAATGCAGACAAAGAATCGACTCAGATTTAAGGTGAACAAAGACACCATTCTAGCTTTATATTCTTGTATACATGTTTGCAGAGCCAGATTTTACAGCAAAGTAAGACATTGTGAGATACGTTTTATTAATTTCAGAAGCAATTTAATCATCTTTAATATAAAAGCTGTTGAGAATGAAGAAAGATGAAAGTAGAAAATATACACAACTATGTATTACTGAGACCGTGAGAGTTCAGTCTCACTGCCTAAAATGACTGTTTCATTTCCCTCAGATCTATGATCCCAACAATAAGAGGTTTGAGGTCCCCCATGAGCACATCCTTAGCCTCAACCCTACCCCATCCAGTCCCATCAACAACACACTGCAGATCACACAGAAACCCTTTGGCATTACTGTACGCAGAGAGGAGAACCAAAAAGTTGTGTAAGTGCTCTTTGTGTGTATATACCATGTATATTTGCGGTTTCAGATTGGATATACAAAATAAATCAGACCATGCAAATTATTTGTGTTTATTAAAAAAACATGAAGCACATTAAGGTAATTGTTATTATAATTCCTTATGTACATTTTCTGTATACTATGGTTGCACTAGTAAAGAGGGATGTTAAAGCATGTATAGCAGCACAGGATTGCTTAGTGTAGGGGAGATTTTTCATAATAATGCTTAGATGTCATGGTACTAAAATTTTAATATAAGATACATTGACTTACTAAATACTTATTTAGAATTAAAATGATTACTTATCAAAATTGTCCCCTTTGACATTTGACATGGGAAATTTGGACCCACAGATTCTGTGTATCATTTCAAGAACATGTGAAAGAAAGCCACACAGGTGGTCTCGGCAGCACAGCAACTCATTGTCATTTAAAAATGGGAGGTGACACCATTCCATGTTACAAGACAGTTTCTCAAAATTAAGTAATTATTTTCTTGTTGACTCAGTGCATGCTTAGTTCGCCCTGTGTGACATCGCAGTGACCACCTCCTCCACAGAACAGGCAAATACAGATAAATTGAGCAAAACAGCAATTGCAGACATTACTGCTAATGGTGTTTTGTTCATCATTATTGGTTTTAATAGTGCATGACAAATTTCCCTACTAGGTAAATGTGGATTTATTTACAGAAAAAGTGAAATCCAAAGCAGCCTTTGGAAATGTTTCATTTATAGTGGGGGTGCAAATTGTGCGGATGTTATCGATATAGGTATCACTGCAGCTTATCAGTCTCCCTTGATGCAACAATAATGAAACTTATACCCCAGCACCAGTCAATGTGCCCTTTGTACAGTTGTTCCATTAAAAATGACTGTTTATGGCATCCTGCTAATTGTTAATCATTGGTGGGAATGAGTTAAAAAATTTTTTTTATCATTTTGTTCAATGTGTGAATATAAAAAGCTGTTTATTTTAAATTCTGTTGGTATAAAAAATAGCTTGTAGACAGAGGCCATGTCCACAGTAATTTTATGAAAAAATAGGAGGTCTGTTTTTCCCATTCAAACTCTCTACGGTGTATGGGGATTGCTTTAGGTGATTGCAAATGTTCAATACTTAGAACAATCTCTGTGCTCTAAAATACTGATAACGATAGTTTACACTCCTGCAGTTTATCTTTGCTGTTGGCAGAAACTGTTTAAACAGAAGTTACATTGCCAATAGAGAATTCATATTGTTCAGACATACCAACACATTTCATAATGACAAAACATGTGCCCTAGCAATTTTATCTAATCCTTTGCTTTCAGTGTTTTGTCTTTATTGGCTTTATTTCATTGTTCTGTATGAAAAAAGTCAATGACTTACTTACAAAAAAAAAAGAAATAATGAAAGATAATTGAAATTGTAGCCATAGATGCCATTGATTTGACTTGCTTATCAAGCTGCATTTGTCTTTCTCAACACTGCACGCAACCTTTAGCCACAGGCCTTTAAAATTCTTTTTAAGATACATTGTAAGATAAGTAGATGAAGATTATTTGTGATTTAGCAATCAAACTGTTCATTTTTGGCACCGTGGGTAAAGCATAGCCACCATAGCTACCAGTCTGGGGTTTTTTAAGCACATGGTGTGTTTACCAGGATCCAAATTGTTATAATGCAATTCTAGCTTGATACAAATAAGAGAATAATTGCCTATAAAAACTCCATAAAATACAGTGATAACAATGATTACATATTTACTTGTAAATCATAAAAATCGCAGCAGGTTATCATAGGTATTTATTATGGCATTAAATTCCACTGAAATCTGTTATTTATTTACTATAGGCAATGTTACTCGTGATCATTCTATTAAGTCTTGGTGCCTGTCATGTGGAAATGCTCTTTTTGAACAGAATTAAGGTTAAGACATCAAATTCCTTGGAAATTAAAATTATAATTTTACTGCATTTAAAACCTTTACTTGTAATATTTGACAGCTGTTAGAAAGTACAACAGGCTGGGTATTTCAGTAACCAGTTTATGTCTTGTTTTGAAGACTACAGAAATGCTACCCAGAGGGCTTATTAGAGCTTGATGGGATGGCCTGTCTTTTCTATGTTTTTTTTTTTTTTTCCCTGCAGTTCAATTCCTCAAAATGTCTCTGTCTCATTCTCACTCTCTTCTTGCTCCATCTCATGCTCATTTCCTTTATTTTATTTTTTTGTCTCACACATATTCACTTTCATCTGCTCTCCCTTATTCCACATCCCAATGCATCAGTGTGTCTCTTCACTTCCTACTTAACTTCACCTTTTTTCTGGTTACGTCCAGGTTTGACACTAGAATGGCTCCAGTTGTGTTTGAAGACCAGTACATACAGCTTTCTGCTAAGCTTCCATCCCATAATATTTATGGCCTGGGGGAGCATGTCCATAGGCAATATCGCCATGACACAAACTGGAAAACCTGGCCAATTTTCACCAGAGATGCCTTTCCTAATGGGGTAAAGACAGCACACACACACAGACATATGTGCTTAAAATTAGGTCTTCTCAAATCAGGCCTGCTTGGTTGGGCGTGTGTATGTGTGTGGCATGTTTACATGTGTGTCTTACATGTGCACTTGCCTTAGCAAAAGGCTTATAATTGAGTGCCTTGTAAGCTGATTATGCCGTGTAGGCACCCCCTCAGTTTCAGTAAGTCTCCCACATGGTGGTCCCGCAAGGCACCAATACCCTATATTCAATTGTCTCCTACTGTCTTCTCTACAGGGAACACATAACCTCTATGGACACTATCCCTTTTTCCTCTGTCTGGAAGATGAGACTGGGAAGTCATTCGGGGTCTTTCTCCTCAACAGCAATGCTATGGGTAAAGACACACTAACAAAAATGCAAGACCACATGCCGGTACTTGAATAAAAGCAACTACACATGGGTTCGAACATGCAAACAAATGCAGATATTCACACATTTGAGCAGAATTGTGTTTAAAAACAACATAATCTATGTGCACAAGCACTCTCATACATACTATCAAAAAATTACAAACATACCATATATCTACACCGATACATGAAACATCGGGACAAGAAAATCATCTCTTAATGGTCCAAGGGCATACGAAATGCCAGTTAATCCTCATCCCCCAACACAAAAGGAGCTACTGTTGCATCAATCAAAGAATTGTGCTGACAAATCAAAGAGAATATTTCATCACTGTTTTATTCTGAGAAGAAGATGACTGAAAGCATTACTGATGCCCACTGACATGTTTCGGTTGCTTCGTGTAAGTTTTTTAATACATTAATTTCCATAGGAATGGACTGATACATACTCTATATACAATTATGATTAGGTCTAAAGCAATAATTCTCTAAAGAAATTAAAACAAAAAAAGTCGTTTTATGAAAGCAAAGGATTGGTGGTACACAAATGGCTTACAATCAATTTGGGGTTGTCATTTATTTTTAAACAAAATACTGATATGTTTTGCCTCTGTGTTTTCACCAGACGTGATACTGCAGCCTGCCCCAGCTGTGACCTACAGGACTATTGGAGGGGTGCTTGACTTCTACATTTTCTTTGGTGACACTCCAGAACAAGTGGTGCATGAATTCCTCGAGGTGATTTTCTAAATTCAAAAATATGTCTGGCAGGTTTTCTGGTTAATAATGTTGGGTAAAGGGGTTTTGTGTTGCCTTGATGTGGTAATTGCACTAAAAGTATTATCAATTATGCTATTAAGCTCATTGGCAAGCCTGTCATTCCTGCCTACTGGTCACTGGGATTCCAGCTTTCTCGGTGGAACTATGGCAACCTCAGTACAGTCAAGGAAACAGTGGAGAGGAACCGTGCTGTGGACCTTCCATACGTAAGATCCTGTCTGCTTGGTTTTTCTTGCTTATTTGACTTTCTTTTACATGCATATTTTAGAAAAACATTTTTTTCAGACTATCTGAAATTGCTATCAGAGCTACTGCTCCCATAAACATCTGTTATTTTGTCCTTATAATATTTTGGTAAATGTTGATCAACTTTTTTTTTACATATTTTTTACATATTTTACCTTACATATTTTTACATATTTTACCTCCAATATATCAAAAATAACATGCATTATATGTAGGGTCCATTTATTTAACCCTGTTACTGACCATGTGGTCATGATGAACATTCTGGAAACTGAAAAGATGATGCTTTATGTCACTGACAACATCGGGCCTTTTTCTTCCTTATTCTTTGTTTCTTCCCTAGAAAACATGCATTATCTAACTCAATTGTATGAAATTTAGTGGCAATGCATGGTTTTTACAGGGAGGAATTCCTTTGGCTACTACCACAATTGTAAAGCTTTCAAAGGTGGAGGAATGTGGGGAATCAATACTTCACCTTGTGCACCCCTTGTTAAATTTGAAGCACTCATGCACCACTGTGTGGTTCCGGAGGCAAGAGCCTTAACCACTACACTATCTGTAGAGACGTGATACGAAGGTTGAAACAGGAATTCGACAGACAGACAGAATGATAGGGATGGCCTTTAGCTTACACAGGGTAATCCAGCTTTCTGTCAAATAATGGCGAGTCTGCTGGGCTGTATAGGTTCAATCCTGGGATCACTATTTTTCAAACGTCACTGAATGTTAGTGGCGATCAAAGATCAATCGATCGACTTCCTTTCATTATCTCATTCACACTGAACTGAATGTTAAAACTACTCCAGTGCCTATTCCTTTCTGAGGAATTTGGTAAATATCAATTCTAGTTGACATTTTCTTTGGAATGAGCCCTACTGCTTATCTTTGTCGAGCGATGGAAGGTAAGTCTTTACGATACTGAGTCTTTACGATACTGAGTCTTTTGCGATGCTGTACATTTTTGTCTTCAATTACTAAGGTAGACTCCTATCCATGTTCTTTATGTGTCCCAACAAAACATTTGAACTCTATCACAACTCAGCAGTGATGGCAACAGTCAAGGATGTCGTTTGAACTCTGTCTTATCTAACTCTCAAATGCAAACAAATTTCCAAACCATCTCAATATTTCACTCTTATAATCTCCAATCTCTTTTTTCATATCCAAAGACATTAGGATGCAGCTGCTTTCTCTCCGGCTGTACTCAGGGACATGTTTGATAACCATTAGATAGACCACAGAGGGTATTATCACATTCTCCCTAATATGTCTGGAGCTGATTACCATTAGAGGAAGGATCTGGCAGAGCCTTCCAAACCATCTGCTCCATCGATATGAAGTAGATTTTGGCAGGCAACAGACAGAGAGCAAGCATAAAGTCACACCCTGGCAAAAAAAAGAAGACTGTGTTAACATTGCTATTGTCCTCCTAAGGTTTAGCAGCAAATTAGCAAAGTTGTTTGCACTCGCATTAGGTCTCCAAAGGTCTATCAAAGGTCTTTCTGTTAGTAAGACTCAATGCAAATGTTCAATATTTCTTTTGCTAGTTATGTTAGGATGGAAATATACAGTGTGAAAGACACATTTAAGTCCTGTTGAAGATGCTGAATTTTTTTTAGCAGATGTGCCAAAGTTAAGCACAAAAAATGACAAGTGGGTACATTTAGGAGGCATTATGAGCAATTTGGAATGTATTACACTGCAATCCAAGATGCAAATGTGATTTTAATAAATAGAAGCCATGCCAAAATTTTTGTATTTCAAAACAAGCTTTGAATGTCTAATGCCCATTTCTAAATTCCGTTTGAAATTAACTCACAAAGATTAATCTTTGTATAAAACTTGGTAAATTAACTTTATATGCAATCAGATTCAAAGCTTTATTTGAAACACAAAGATTTTGGCTAGGATAGCCTATATAATTTCTGAAGTCAAAATTGCATCCACATAACATACCAATGCAGCATTTTTCTTTACCCTATGCAGGACATTCAATATACTGACATAGACTACATGGAAGAGAAGAAAGATTTCACCTATGACAAGGATAGGTTTGCTGAACTTCCACTGTTTGCTGAATACCTCCATGAGAAGGGGCAGAAATATATCCTTATTCTGGTAAGAAATACTTTGCTGTGCACAAAATAATTTGTGTAATGGACATGTTAACAAATATTGAAAAATATGAACTTATTATTGCAATGTTTTGATGTGAGATGTGTATATAATGCCTAATGACATATATTAATATGACAGGATCCAGCAATAGCCACCAGTAAGAGGGTTGGGGATGCTCCATATGAGTCCTATGACCGTGGAACTGCAAAGAACGCCTGGGTCACTGAATCAGACGGAGTAACTCCTCTAATAGGAGAGGTGAGCCACATTTGTTGCACAAACCTAATTTAGTGAAGTACATGCATACAACAAACAAGAGGAGACTCACTTTAAAAGAAAATTACTTAATTAACTTTGAAACTTCAGCCGTGCTTTCAATTACAATTAAACACAGGAATGAATGGGAACAGTTCAAACTGTTTAGAGTCCGCTACTTTTAAAGGCTTGTGAGGTTAAATATTAGCATATTCTTTCAGTTATCAAATTTGGCCTTTTAAGCTAAAGCCTTTCAAACCTTTCAGCTGCTTAACCCAAAACATAAAAAAGCATAACACATTTTGATGAAATCAGACAGTCAAAAAATTTGACTGGCATCCAAATTACTCATCATAGCCTGTTATCTATTTAACCTTGGGGTTAACTTAAAACAAGACAAAATCTGTTGTGTTCTACAAATTATTTGAGAATTTTAGGAAATATGTAGGCCATCCAATTAAGATTTAATGTTGTTGGTTGTAAAGATCTGGATGTATATTTCATTTTATTCTTTATTTCTTTTTTTCTGTTTTATTTTACAAGACTTGGTGAGTTGCCCTTTTTTATAACTTGGCCTACCCTTTTCAGTTTTGTCAATATTGGCAATAGTAAGAAGTATTATTGTTAGGTTTGAATATTGTTATGGTTCAGTGTTGTGGATATTTTTTTTGTACTGTGTTTTTTTGTTGTTGTCTGCCACAGAGGGTGGTATAGTGTCCTGTGTTCTTGCTGCTATGTGA
>VUQR01011496.1:0-19193 GCA_015108515.1 Hemichromis elongatus
AAACGTTTTACTTGCTATGGACCGGGCATTTATTAAAGCCATCCTCGTTGGAACTGGAGTCTTGGCAGAAGTTGTCTGTGAAGCCCAGGTTAATGGGCGCAAATTCACAAAGTTTATTCCACGACGCCCAAGACGTGAAAAACACCGGCGAGCAGGCTCACGTCCACCCGGGCCTACGACAGGAACCAGACAGGGGGCAGCATGATCCAGGAGACGCCTTGGGATGCGATGGAACAAGACTATAATCCACTGGAGCAGCCGTTAGAGAAAAAGTAAGGCAAGTTTTAAGCTTCACTAGCCGGCCGGCACGTTTACCGTCTGCGACGATGCATCGGAGCGGGAGGAAGCGCTCCGCGTAGCAGGTAAGCAGGAACATCAGCCAGGAATGGTGGATACCCTGTCGTTTGTCCCTGCTGATTAGTCAGAAAATATCGAAGATCCAAAAGTTTTTGGCGTTCATATACCAGTCGCGAGTCGATTTGGGTGGCACAAATTGTGAAAAACAAAACAAACAAAAACAAAATAGACAGAGACAGACGGCAAGCAACACACACCGGCGCCATCTTGAAACCAAGATCAACCACTTCCACAATGATGGCAAGAAAAAAGGATGGAAGGTGTGGAACATGATCCAAAGTGTACCACATCTGTAAAACACGCAGGATGCAGTGTGATGGCTTGAGCGTGCATGGCTGCCAGTGGCACTGGGACACTAGTGTTTGCTGTGGTGTGATGCAGGGCTTAAGCAGCCCAATGAATTCTGAGGTGTTCAGAGGCACACTGTCTGCTCAAATCACACTAAATAAAGTCAAATTGATGGTTAAAAAATGTTTTAGCTCCTGACATATTTATACAATCTTTTTGTTCAACCGACTGAATTAAAGCTGAAAGTCTGCACTTCAACTGTGTCTGAGTTGTTTCATTTCAAATTCATTCTGGTAATGTTCAGAACCAAAATGAGAAAAAAGTTGTTTCTTTTTAAGTATTTATGGGCCTAACTGTAATTCTAGTAGCATGGTGGATATGGGTTGTAGTTCTGTTGTTGTTATCAAGCACTACTAGGGTTATGTCTAATTTCCTTTTATGAACCTACAGAGCACAGGAACTCACTGTCTATCCTGCCTTATATTTTTAATTTAATATAGTTGTTATTTGCCCCTACTTTTGAAAAGCACATGAAATTACCATAAATATGCTTACAATCATAGTAGTAACTAAGATCCTGTAACTTGATATTGTCAGAAGTAGCATTATTAATCAGAATGCTGGCTCAACTGCTGCTGCTACCACTACAGCGCACTTCTTGCTACTACTAAAAATAACACTACCAGCAGCTTTGAATTCACAGCCGCTGGCACGTCATCCTAACCCCTCTCCACTCCGGCATCCATATAAAGCTCTGGCTTCCCACTTGACTGGCTGATGATGACTGACAGCATCCTAGATTCCCAGACACCAGAGCTGGCCAGCAAGGAGGAAAAGAGGGTGCAGGCTGAGATGCCAGCTAGCTGGATCGGGGCATCTGTTCTGGATGGCAAAGGCCTCGACTCTGCAGCCACAAACAAATCACTGCTTCTCTCCTTTTTGATGATGGACCATTTGCTTTCCTTCTTCCACTGCTAACAGACAGGAGCTATTCAATCCAAACCTAAAGACATCATATTTGACCTCTGTAGACCTTGCTGTGGCTGCAGTATTGGATGACGCTTGCAATGACGTCAGCGGTAACAGTGAGGATGGGTAATGAGATGGAATGTATCGCCAAGGATAGGTATTTATTCAAATGTAACGTGCCAACCCTCAATCTGGAAGCTTATATGATGGTGATGGCTGTGGTTTAATGTCTGCAGTCTCAAACCAGGGTTATTAATCTCCAGGGACTATGCTTAGCCCTGAGGGACAATGGTCTGGGTATGGGAACGACTTACCATATATGAGCTTGGTTCATTGGTGGAAGAAAGAAAATTAACCACAATATTACTCATTCCCTCTGTACCAATTAAGTTTAACTTACTTCCCCTTTTCTTACAAATACCTCAGCTTTTCCAATATGTATATACCACAGTCCAAGGTTTTTCTACCAACTGGTCTAATTGTAATTCAGGCCTCTTGTCTCTCCTGGTTTACCCTCAGAACATTCAGGTAGACTTGCAGACTCTGGTACTTTAAGGATTTGATACCATTCCAGCCACGTATCAAAAGAAAATAAGAACCATAAGAGTGTTGAGGCGTGAGGGCAAAAGAGTTGAGAAATGTAATAGTTCTGGGTTGTTACCCCAGTTGCTTAGACCTCTAAAAGGAAAAATAGCCCAATTTGGGCTAAATTTGGGAAATCGAACCAGCCTTGATCTTGGACTGAATCATTAACTCCACAACAAATCAAATTTGCATCAATGATTATTTTCCAAGGGAGGAGAAAATTCTTGCACAAAGTTTCCAGAGGTATAAACAGCAATTATTGACAAGCTTTCACCACAAAGGTAACCTAACCCTTCTGAAGAGCATGAAGCGTTCAGCATGTGATATGTATTACTTATCCAAATCTTTACGAGTGTTGCATTGCTGCATGATACAGTGGGCTTAATGTGAGCAGGCAGTGGCAATTGAGATTATTGAGCTGTACTAAAGTGTCTCAGTTGCCAAAGAGAAGGTAAACTTTATTGGATCTTGCAAAATTTGATAGCTTAAAGAAGAACTTGATCTCCTCTTTCTGTCTGCTGTGGTGTTGTTGATGCTCCTCTGGACGTGCTGATACACAGCTACAATATCCAGGCTGGTGTCATTGAAGTAATTCTACCTAAAGCCAGTGCAATGATGATATTTGAAGAAGGTAGTTTGAACTTTTGCACTGTGTTTTTCAGCGGTGGGGAAAGAACCACTGCACAGAAGGCAGCAATTTAAGAAGAAAAAAACTAGTTAAAAGTAAAAAAGTCATACTCTTATAATTGGACTTGATAAATTATAAATTATATGATGATATCATATGACAGGATAAAACAATGACATTAGTAACTGACACAACTGTTTTGCAAAAAATGAACTTGTAGTACATAAACATTCATAAGCATAATTTATTTGGAAATGATCTAAATGGGCTGAAAAAAAAATCACGTTGTCTATCTTTTATACCAGTTCTGATCATAAAACATGGAGTTACAATTCAGTTTAAATATTGCATATTAATGCCTGTTGCTAGTAGCAGGAGCCATTCAGGTATTATTGGACATGCCAGATATTTTACAATAAATTGATCAACTATATTAAAATGTGACACTTTAATATCGTAACACTTAAAGCCTCAAGCCTTACATGAAATATAAGCTTACTAATATTTGATAATATAGTGTGTTTGTCACTGACTCGGAATAGCAAACTGTTAAAACATGAGTGGTGGTGCTGGTGCGTTTTGGGGCTTTTTTAATTGAATTATTTCACCAATAAATTTTCCAGCTGTAACATTGAGCCAGTGAAATGTTAGCATCTACAATGATACTTTGAATGCACGTATTCATCCACACATAACACACATCATTCTACTGTCAATGCGATGTTGCGTTCTGCATTTAAAAGACAGCGATATATCTACAAGGTGACATAGGTACTTGACAACTTTCCTTTTATATAGTAATAAAACTAGAACAGAACTGTAGTTGTGCTTAGATTGATTGCAATATATTAGCAATCTATTCACCAATTGGGAAAAAATACAACGCATTCAATTATAGACACAGGGAGGTTGCTGGCCTATTTTTACTCTAGAGCGACTGAGCTATAACATAATCCTCTTCTATATTTTTTGTTTCTCAAATGCTGTGTTAAGGTTATAATGTGCAGTGTTAAGATAATAGTGGATACATGCGGAAGTACAATCATTTCACAAATGTTGAGTTTTTTGACATATTTCTACAATATTACTGCACTATTTAACTGTATAAACTGTTGTACTTAGAACCATCATCACAGCCTTATTAGCTATAGAATCATTCTTGATCAAGAACATTTGTTCATTATGTTTGTTTCTTGCCTTTTAGCATATTTATTGAGTTACTACTCCTGCTATGTTTGATACATAACTGATGAATAATTTAATTTTACAATGCGGATCACTGCTAGTACTGGTTGTAATGCATCATGCTTTTTGCACAGATCAACACACTTTGCAATGTAAAATGTGTTAAAAAAAACAAGAAAGACAGTGGAAGAAATTTCTCCATAATCTGTTTTCATGTGAAAGATCGCACTTTGACCTCAGAGGAATATGTGCTGAAATTAGACTCTGTGGTTTGGCTCTGCCAAAAACCGTCAAACTTTAGCCAACACTAATACCGAGGGAAGGTCACGGGGGCAAGTGCAATTTAGCTGATCAACTTTCTCATTTGGTATAGGAAATGTACTGATTTATATGCAAGAATTTACACCTACTGTTTATTAGATTTGGAGAATCATAAAGTTGCATGCACAATTTTAACTTTAATATGGCCACTGAAAATCAGATTTAACAAGTACCATTTGTGACTCCAGAAATATATGCATGTTTAAGTGTTGAAATGGAGAAATGCATAATTAAAACTTTTAGCTGTTCGAAGTCCAGATGAACAAAGAGTCCATTAAAATGCTGCCATAGGTAATGGACTTTTTTTTTTTTACTCTGGCAGGCATTCTAACTATTCATTTTTGATGAGGACCCAACTCATAAACCGAGTACTTTTATTTTGTTTTTCAGTTTTTCTATTATTCTGCTGGCAATGCCCCACTGTTTCAAGCTTTCTCTCTGCTATTTTCAAGGGCAAAGAATCCTCCACCAGCAGAACTTTACTCTGAATTATCATTTTTAAAAAAATCTTACCTTGAAGTACTGTTGGAAACTGGCTCCACAATTTACATATGTAAGAACTGGATGACTAACAGAGTCTGTCAGGTTTACACAAAACTACGTAAATGTCTGAGAAATATCATAGTTGCTGCCAAATAACTGGAGAAGCACTTTGTCACTGTGCTGTGGCTCATGTTGCATGACATCCAACTGCAGTGGAACAGGCTTTCTAGTGCTGTCTGGGAGATAGAGACTGTGTGGAACCCATCACTATTACCTTGAATGTTTGAGGTCAACCGCTTGCCATACTCCTCTTGCTGCAAGCAGATGGAAGCATTGCTAGTCTGCCAAGTTGGCGCTGACAAGAATGCGTTTGTGTGACCAAAGTATCCATTGGTGTACATATGTGTACGTGACCGCACATAAAATTGTACGTGGCATTAATATGCTAGAGTTGATTTTTATTCATCGCGAAAAGCTACTCAAAAATTCACCCTATTGTCCACAAACAAGCACTGGAGTGTTTTCATGTCTATTACAAATCCTGTCACAGGGAAAGTGTGTGATGGTTTTTGACTGGATGGATGTAGAAAATACAAAATGAGACGCAGGCGAACAGTGTGAAGTAGATAATATCGGTCAAAGGGAGTTAGCAGGCATGTCAGTATGTCCTGCAGTTGGGGGCCTGAGTTCCTTATTACCATAATTTACATGCATCAGGGAACTGCAGGTGACATCAGGGCAGAGCCTGATCTTTAACAGGTAACAAAGGCAGTGATGAGCAATGAGGCTTGTACCCTCCATTTCTACTTTTACATGTTTCAAAAGTATAAGATCTGATTTTACTTTGGTTGCAGCTTTAATTGTGTTGTTGATTTTGTGTTCACATGTAAACACAGTAAAAGAAAGATTCTACATTTCCAGCCTATAGGCAGTGGAATGGACAAGCTATCATGAGAATAAATTAAACCACACACAGGTGCAGCACTTTTGGGCTCAAATGGATGTAATTAATAACGATACTACTGGTGATGCCTTAGAGCAAGGGTCCCCAATCCCAGTCCTCGAGGGCCAGTGTCCCTGCAGGTTTTAGCTCTCACCCTGGGTCAACACACCTGAATTACATGATTAGTTCATTACCAGGCCTCTGGAGAACTTCAAAACATGTGGAGAAGGTAATCTATCCATTTAAATCAGCTGTGATGGACCAAGGACACATCTAAAACCTGCAGGGACACCGGCCCTTAAGGACTGGGATTGGGGACCCCTGCCTTAGAGCAAGATGCTTGGCCTAATGCATCATTATGCAACAGGTAGGTGAATGCTGAGTCAGGCACTAACAGCAGTTAGCAGTGGAGCATTCATTTAGGTCCCATGAAGAAATCATTTATTGTGTCCTTAATTTACAATACCGGTAAGTAGGAAAGCACCTGTTTCATTTATAACCTAATATGCCATGAATTCCACTTCCATAGTGCTGCAAAAAAGCCTAAAGTTTGTGCAAAGCTAAGGCTGTTAGCCTAGCTTAGCACAAATAAGGAAACAGCTTCCATGAGGTCGTAGTGCCACATGGACTTCTCACAGCCAATTAGGGAAGATCAGGCTATGTCACAGATGACATGCAACCCCTTGCCCTGCCACAACACTAACCATTTGCAAAATAAAAATGAAACATTTTGGAAAAAAGTCTAAATAGTTCTTGATAATACGTTGTAATATAAAATATATGGTTGAAATTTACAAGTATTTCCAAGTAAGTAAGTACTCAGACTCAAGAGAGGGAAGTGCTCAAACACCACTAATGCTGCAAAGTGAAGGAATATGTGTGTCCCATTGTTCCCAGTTGGAATGAGGTTTGGCAAAGTGCCTTGGAACTCCTCTGAGACCAGAACTGAAGCACAATGTTTACCATTCCTGGATGGCAGCGCAGACACAGATATGATGTCTCACAATGCCTATGGAATCAAAGAACATGTTATTGCTTGTTTGCATTCATAAAACCATGTAAAGCTTTGCCTGTGCAGCCCCCCCAACTTCCACATATATTTCCAATCTCTGCTGCATCACTCTCAGAGTATAAAATATCCTTTTGTGGTTGCCATTAACATTCACCCAGGAAGCTCAATCAGTAGCCAATTCTGGTTTTCCCTCCTTTTTGTAATTAGGCCCCGGGCCTTGTGTGGGGTAGGCTTGTGCATTCTGGCTGAGAAGACACGCTGAGAGGGGATTTGTGGTTTGAGAAGCCTGGGCTGGAAAGAACAACTGTCTGCTGGAGCCAACGACTTGCCCCCTTTCTGATTTGACACATGCCCTACACTGTGACAGACTTTGCAGACAGGATGCAGCCTCGACATGTGCACGGTCGAGGCCTCTGCCAGAGAGCCTGGAGCTAAGAAGCCGGCGCAACGATCAGAATATCCTCTGGAAGAAGATAGCAGCAGTCTGGAGCCTCCTGGTCAAGAGGCTTTGGAGTACAAGCATCGCCTGAAGCCAATAGTTTTAATTCCATGGGCAAAAGTTCCTCATATTGTTGAAATTACCACATAGTCTTGCTCGCATGTGCGCGCAAACTCAAGCTGACACAAAGGCATGCCTGCACATTGTCTGCACATTCATAATCACACTTTCATAACCACACATTCTCGTCTTCTTTCCCTCTCTCACACACTCACATGCTTTTCTCAGGGATGTTCTCTTGCCTTGAGAGGAAATTATTTCCCAGCACTGATGCCCTTGGAGAAAAAATTAACTTTGCATTCGAGCCGGTGCAATTGTGTACAGGAAAAATAAAACAGAACCAACAAGGAGACATTGTGCAATAAGGAGCCAGAAAAAAAGTCAATTTTTCCAGATTACATTACTATTTTATAAGCAATGCTTGCAATTCATTATGTATTGCAATCCCTTCAGTTTTAAATGTAACCATCTTACCTCTTTATCAGCATGCATTGAAGCAGTTCTTGACTATGCAAATGGGTGACTACGATGCTTAAAGCTGGATCTAAGTGAAAAAAATAAAACTTTCTTTGATGAATGCACACACGTCAAACATTTTGCACAAAATGAATTTCATTGCGAAAACAGCATTATATATTTACACGACAAGCCGAGCAAATCTATGCAAATACCAGAGAATGATTGAAAGTTGTTTATTGCAGTGTTCACAAGTTAATATTCAAAGGTAAGTGAGATGGAACAAAGCGCTCAAAGTTGCAGATTACTGTAAGTTTGTTAACTGGGCCCTGGATGGCCAACTGCATGAAAGATGACATCTCATTGCAGGTCTTTAAAGTTAGGTACTACTTGACAGATCCATCCCAGGCAATACAGCTACTTACTTCTTCTGCATCTCAAAAAAAAAGAAAAAAAGAGCGGGTCAGGTTGTTCCTGCTCATGGCCAAAACACTATCTCATCGCCAAGCCCGGCTGTGTGACTGGACAGGGCTGGATTTAGCACTGCATGCCTCATCCATCTCTGGCACTTCCAGTCACTCTCCCTAAATCAGACAAAGATGGATGAATTTGTAGGAAGCCTCACTCCTTCTTTCCATTCACTCCCTCACCTTGGGAAAGTTACCCTGCTCCACTTTCTTACTTACACTCGTGTTTTTTCCTCGTCTCCTCTACTTTGATCTTGCACAATCTCTCTTCTTCCAAACTCTTGTCCCAATTCCATGGTCTTTTCCACAGGCTAGCTCCTTGTCCTTTAGATGAAGTACAACATTATTCAAAATATTAAAAGGCTAGACAAACTGAAAAAGTTGTGCATGGTCAAAAATTTTCTTTAAGGGTTGTTGCCAGAGAAATGTAGTTAACGGTATTGTATTTTTGCTAAAGCCATTTTTTGACTTAATTTTCTTGCTATGTGTGCCTGTGACCTCCTGTGTCAACAGGCACAAGAGTGGCAACATGAACATTTAGCAGCATTATCTGACATATTTCATTTGCTAGTTGCCAGCATATATATTGTATAGCTGTTGGGAACGTCATTAGATCAGTTTTTAGTCATAATGAAAGTATGTGACAACTGATACTTCAAAAGGAATGTGGCTATCCATTCAAGTGGTCAAGACTCAAGTAAAACACCAAAAATGTAAACCTCATAATGGTGTTACAGGAAAATTCGAGGGATCCCCAATGTCGTTAAGCTTATGTGTCCAGTTCTTCCAGCCAGTTACTATGTCACTCCCAATGTTGCAATAGCAAGCCCAGAGATGAATAGCTTCAAAAGAAAATGTCACAGCCAAAAAGCAAACTAAATCCCCAACATTTTTATCCGCTTTTGTTTAAAAAAAATATGTAGATGCAGTGTCTGCATCAGATATCATTGGAATCCATCCAAAGGTTTTCTGAGTATTTCGTTCAAAGTGAGGGCATTTGATGAGCATTGCCATTTAGAGTGATGCACTTGGGTTACCAAAATAAATTTTTGTTCAAATTCTTAGGCACATCTTTTAATCTTACAGGGCACATTTTTCATATCTGATAGTGGTTTAATGATTTACCAGCAAGCATTTTGTCTTTGTCCAAGCTCTTGATGATCACATGGAACGGAATGATTACGGAACAAAAAAACAAACCAAGTGTCCGTGCAAGTGTTAATTTTAAATCACTGTCATCACCCCAGCTTTTGATGAATGGGCTGATCAGGCCCAGTTCTTTTCCAGTCCTCATAAGCTCATCATCCTCGGGATCATCCTTTTTTAGCTAACCTGACCATTGTAGAGCAGCCAAGGACAAGCAAACCCTCTCCTAGGGCTAATCTCCCAGAGAATCCAGGATTATGAGCAGCACTAACAGTGATTTCACTATACACACGAGGCTAAGCCAGCAGCTTAGAGGGATTAGAAGGTTCTCTCCTCAAGCTTTAGGACCAGGTGTACACTAAAGTTGTGCTCCTAGACCCTAGAACACAGGGAGAAAACACTGTGATCAGCAGGTGCTCCTTTAGAAGTGATGCTAAGATTTAGTCTGATTTAATACAAGCACAGGCCAAGATTTTGTTTTCCTTGACTCTACAAGGATATGTTTGGACCGCACAGCTGAACACAAGGAAAAGATTTATCAGATTCATGACTGTTAAATGGTGTGTAACAGTTTTTCTTCCTCTACAAATCAAGGTTGCAGACAGGCTAAAAATAACATTACATACAGGTTAAGGTTAGTGCATGACATTCACAGCCTCCTTCCAATGTATGTCACTCACTGCTGTATGCAAAGGCTTTACCCAAATTCTTCATCTAGACTACAGATGGCACTGTTGCCTCAGTGTGGTTAGACCTGGAGACCTGTATCTCATAATGATAATAATGACTTCCATCAAGCTGATTGACAACCTTTATTTATCCTTTATAAGTTCATAAATGACCTTCTCAAGTACTGCAATATTTATATGGTCGTTACATTAAAATAAAATAAAAAATCACAGCTTCAAATAAAACGACTCGACTTGTGCAACTACAAGAGTTTAATTTAGACTCAATGCTTTTCCTGTAAAATATAATTCAAGACGTATTATGTTAAATCTCCCCTGGTTTTTACCGATTTCATCAGATTGGTGAGCAAAATCAAATGCAGACACGTTCATCCACTGACCAAGGCCAGAGAGTATTAAAAACTTGAGAAAATGTCTTTCCACACTCACAGCTCTGGGCTAGTTACTCTCTCAGTTTAAACTCCGTCCAAAAAAAGACCATAAACTCGACACTCAAGTTTTCCATCCGCCGAAGAGTGAAATTATGAGACAATTGCCTTGACTTAATAAACAAAAGAAATGGAAGTAACAGCTGACCCCGCACGGGTGAGAAACAACTTGAGGTGCACGTTTAGATGGGAGTCGCATTCAACCATCACAGAACCGAGTGAACTGAGTGAACGGCAGAAGAAACCAAACTTAGCTAAGATGTCTTTTCTTCCCTTCCTTTTATAAATGTTCTCTCTTTATAAACAGTTTGTTTTTTGTTTTTAACAAGATGCAGCATGTTAATCACAGAGTTAATCAACAATGTAATAAAGCCGTTTCAGCTGCTGTGCAGAGGGGGAACTGAGAAGCTGGATATCTCAGCTGGAGCGCTGGAATATTTCATACCTCTGATCCTGCTGCTGCCTTAATGACAGATGCCTTTCTTAAATGGTCCAGGACAATTATTGCAGGTGCAAATTTGCCAACAAACAGAAATCCAAAAACAAACTACAAATCCTGCTCTTAAACTGACACAGATGAGTAGAAAATTTATACTCAACTTCTATGAAAACACATTAAAAGATTTAACAAAATAAAGGGAAAACAGCCAGTTTATTAAATTAGAATTGTTTTCATTTACAGACAGAATGGAAACAGACAGTAGCAGACATCAGTGCAGACGTGCGATCTCTTAAAAATAACATTTACTGTACAGCTTGTTTTATCTCCTCGTTACAGTCATATCATTACCGTAATGTAAATGTAGTAATTAGTGATATTAGCTGAACTTAAAAGAACCCAGAAAGGGAAGAGCTAGTAGAGTCCAATCTGTTGAGACACTCTGTATGTATGCTAGTTATTGAGAAATGTGGATTTAACCCGCAGACATGTGGCAAAATCGCTGCATTTTAGCATTACAAATATCCTCTTACAGAACAAAACCTGATTAAAAAATAGTAATTTTTACAACCGCTCTGGTCACATTACAAGGCTACTTGAGCTGCCATGTTGCTCCAAGGACAGATGTACACAAGAGTGTCTAGGACATTGTGATCTGCATCGATTCCAGCATCTCCTCCACCGTCTTCATGGAGCATTTGTTCTCCTTGGTCCCACGACCAGCCAACTGCAAGTCAGAGAAAGAAGGTGAGTGGCATTGACAGAGTAAGGGAGGAGAGAGGGGAAAGAAAAAAAAAAAAAAGAGGACATGAACTCATTAGATCTCTCTGCCAACTAAAGTAATGGAGAGCCAAACACACTTAAACACAGTTTCACAGAATCAGAGATAACCTCATCCACCCGGTAGCATGCTTCAACGACTAACCAAAAACATCCTTTTCCCCATTTAGAATGGAGAAGTATAGAAGCAGAAATAATCAGCGATGCAACAGTGGTCATTAAATAGAATTGGTAAATGGGTCATGCAAAGTAAAATAATACCTCCAATCAGGATTTTTCCTCAACTGTTGCGTAAGTGCCATTTTCATTTTGAGTGCGCTCCGAGACAGGATGCCCACATTAGTCCTCTTCCATGGCCTCTAGTATAGAAGTATGTAACACCCTACTCTAATTTCTGCACTGTGTCCACAGGGTTTTGCAGGAAGTGCTGCAAATTATAATCCGCAGACATGTATCAGATTACTCATGCAAACACACAGAAGCACACACTTTTTCTACCCAATTTATCTTTGCCACAGATAAGGCACCCTCTCAAAAAGGCGACTTCCTTAACCATCGGCAAAAAAACCAGGGACACAAAAACAGGTCAGTTCAATAAACTTTACCTATACAGGCATAGATTTAATTTTGTCTATAACTATATCTATAGAAAGACATACATAGTAAATGATATCAAGCTGATTAAAGTTAAAGGGCAGGAATAGCTCAGTAGGTAGAGTGGTTGCCCCATGATCGGAAGGTCGGGGGTTCGAATCCACTGAACGGCTACCCTGAGGTACCCCTGAGCAAGGTACCGTCCCTACACACGGCTCCCCGGTGCGCCTGCTTAGTGGCTGCCCACTGCTTCACCGAGTGAAGAAAAAAAAAAAGTATAAATTATTATTACAGGTTACCTTATGTTTCACATTTTAATAGCTCTTTTATAAAAACACGTACCGCCAGTGTTTTACGTTGTCTGACCCGTTCTAAATGTTTGCTAACTGTTTTTGTGCGTTTACACAGGGTGACCAGTGCTCGTCCCATTTCAATTCTTTCATATCACACAATGTGACACAACTTCAGCAAGCTCACCACGCATTCAGTAAAGCTGAGTTAAAACAAGTTGTTTGAGTCCAGCGGGCTTTTACGGCTGTCAAAAAATATTTGAAATTAAACTGAAATTTTTTTAAAGATTAACTTATGAGAAACTGAGGGGGAAAAAAATCTATCACCACTAAAAATGTGAAGCTGGATATCCACCGGCAAATTTCTTAGATACAGCGCTGCTGAGGTGGGGTGGGATTAATGGAGCGTAATGCACCTGCAACGCAGCTTAGTGTGTATGTCAAAGTCAAAGAGGTGGAGCGATCACCGACTCAGACACTCAATGGGCAATGTAGGGGGAGACGGAAGGAGAGGTGAGAATGAGTTAGCCTGACATTATTAAAGAAAATAAGTGAATGGAGGTCAACAGGTAAACGGCTGAAATTTTTCTTATGTTCCAGGGATGTTTTCATATAGTTTTAATGGGCTTTTTCTACATATGAATCAAAAGTTGATTGCACAGGTTGACTGACAGGAGGCAACCTTTCTGCAAACAGTTGCAGTCCAACAACTCTTAGTGAGAGTGTCGACGGTTTGTAAATAATTACTGTCAACAATAATTATTTCCAACATGTTGCCATCAGTCTGAATGAGTTTGTCAATGAGCACAACTCGAGGGGACTCGACTCAGCTGGATGCCATCTGGTATCATTCCTATAAAACAGGAAGGCTGCCAAGCTCAATTATAATAGTTCAATGTGAATTTGAGTCTATGTGGAGACATGTGAGCTTAATGACATCACAGTTGGATTGGATCTAATTTCCACTTTGACCCTTTTCAATAAGCTCCGTCTTATTGGCAACATTTATAGTATGTTTTAGTGACATGGTTGAGAGTCTTATTTTAAAAAAAAACTGTAGTGAAATAAATTTGCGTTATTAGACAAAACATATACGAAAACGTTTAACTTTGAGAACACAACTTGCAGTTGGAAAAAAGGTGATGAATAGTAATGTGTGTTACTGTAATACTCAGATATAGCTTAAAATGTGAGAAACAGCAATGACGTCATATCCGAGGTAGACATATGACGATGATTCCCAACTCTAATGTTAGAACAGTTCAGTTCAGTGTGTTTGGTTTTACTGTTTTTGCTAGAAAAAAGCTACAAAGGACTGAGAAACAACCAAGATGCAACAAATCATACATGGACGCTTCCTTTCTAATGCATCACTCAGTAAGCTTTCCCCGATTGGTCAAAGATGTCAGCAAAACCTGCTGAAATTTTAATGAAGGTAGCTGAAACGCTGAATGAGACTCCTGGCACACAAAGTAGGATTTCTACCGTGAATTTAGAGCTTTTGTTCAACTAAAATTTAAGAAAATCTTCACAGTACACAAAAAGCTGCTTTAGGTAATATTGTAATTTATTAACAATATCCCCAATCTTCACTGTAATGTCCGGCCCTGTTGTGACCACAACAAGCTCAGTGAATACTTTGATTGGACTGTCTGGGTTTCACATGAACGACTTCACTAACCCATTAGCATCAAGGTTAAATGCCCACCCATCGATCTTTTTAACAGCTCATCCGGTTCAGGGTTGAGGATGAGCTGCAGCCTATCCCAGCTGTTACAGAGCAACAAGCAGATTGAACAGGCCTAAATAAACGCGTGCACACACACACACTCTCTATACCAGTATTTTAGTATTTATCCACAGCATTTCAGTCTTGAGTGAATGTTGTAACCTGAGGGAGCTGGCTGGGTAATGGTGGTTGCTCCAGTCATATTTATGCTGTCAGGGAGGAATTCTGCAGCTAGCCTCGACCTGCACGCTAGCTCTGCACGCACACACCTCACACTGCCAACCTGATTTTTTCCAAGCTGTTTTGAGGACTTTTAGTTCTGGGAAAGTTAGTTGGAGGCTGAATAACAGCCATAAGTAAATAAAAAAAAAAAAAAAAAGTTACAGAAAATGTAGCTCAATCAGATGAGCGTCAAGAGGTGTTTGGGGTAAAGGCAGACTGGGCTTCTCTCCTCAGGTTAGTGCCTCTGTGATAAGCAGAAAATGGATGGACAGACTTATTACTTATTATTATAGTCTGTGTTACTCAACAGACAGACAAGACCAGATAAGTTGTTAGTAGTAAACTAATGTGTTATAGCCCTTCAAAGCAGAACTTTCAGAACAGGAAACCCAACAGATTTGTCCTCATAACCAGCAGTCCAATAATTCATTACCAGCTGTTTTTTTTGTTTGTTTTTTTTACTGTTTTCTATCCTTCAGGCGAAGAACAGGACAAACTGCAAACTTGGCAACTTCCTTCCTTTGCATTAGCAAACAAAACTCGCTCTTTTAGGCGTCTCTGGACTAAATTTAACTCGCAATGAAGATGACAGCTCCAAAATTAGACTGCGCTAGTGTATTTTAAGACTGCTGAGCGCACACGGGGTGAAGTGGAAATACCGAGAAACTAAGTCAGACACAAGTGATGAAACATCACCCACAGGAGGAAAAAGAAGGAAGAATAATACAAAAAGGCAGACGAACGTGACAGCCGGAGGTGTCGCACAAAGTTGTCAAGTCATTTTAGCAACAGGATCTGGAGAGGACTGATAAACACACATGCTCGCTCTCATTCACACACACACACACACACACCCACACACACACACACAGAGGAGCTGACCTGAATAACAAGTTTAAACAGGACTTATGATGACCACAAGAGCCCAACATAGAGGAATAAGAGGGAAAGACACCTTTGATAAGCTTTCAGTAGCCTGCAGCATTTCCCCTCTTCATTCACTGTCCGTTTCCTCTCAGGACATTCAGGGCAAACACCACTGGTCAGGAACAAAGCTGCTTCACAGAGGCCACTCAAAGGCCACATTTTGGAGAAGATCCCTTGGCTCTTACGTCTATGTCCCTTGTGTTCTCGTTGTGTTTTACAACTCTAATCTGGAAGCTTAAGATAAACACGAGTGTGACCCATTCCCGGTGCAAAATGAAGCATCCCTCTCCATTCCCTGCTTATATGACTGAACAAACCAAACAAACAAAAGAGGGAGCAAAGCAAGCGTTTAAGTGTAGCTTCCATTAAATTATTAATAAAGACACACATCAGTCAATAAGAAGCATGACAACCATCAGCATGTGCCTCTCTGCTGCTCGGGGAGGGTTTGGACTGAGTCTGTGTCTTCATTCATTGACACATGCAGGGTTTGTCAGGGCTGCTGCGTTTGACACTCTTTGATAAAGCTGCTGCTAACAGTAAAGGCACAAACACTCACCACCTCCACACAGAATAAAGTTTACAAACCCTGCCTTGACAGGCTCTGTGAGCTTGTCAAGGCACGGGTAAAAACACGAACGCTTCGGCCACAAGAAAACAGACTCGTGCCCCCGTGTGAGCAGAATGTCAATTAATTAGCACAGTTAGCTTAATGTTAGCCAAAGTTGCTGAAATTCCTGTGGACGACTTGCCGAAACTTCCGCGACAAAGCCAAACAAACCGCGTCAAGAAGAAAACGTGAACACAGTAAAGACAGGGGGCAGTCAGGGCTGCTCGCGCTCGGAATCTATTTGTTCCAAGTGAAAATTAGCTAGCTTTAATGTTTGCTAAAGTTAGCCGGCTAGCTGTCCGATAATGGAAGCAGACGGGTTAAAGTTTTGAGCAAGCTCCGGGAGTCTCTGGATCGGCGCTAGTCGCAGCCAGCTAGCCGCGGCTCCCGCAAGCTGGGTGACGCCGCTGCTTCCCCCCCAATCCCAACCCAGCCGAGGAGTGGGTACTGACTCACCGGAGTGTCGGTCCGATACAGTTGGTGTCTGTGCTCTCAATTTCCCGCAGGATACGTTCGTGCTCGGCGGCTGTCTCCAAACTCGCCATCCTGCATGTTGCTCCGGACGGTTCCGAGCTGAGCTGAACGGACTCGCCGGGATCTGTGCGTCACGGCAGGAGGAACCACAGGGTTGGCTTGATATTTTAACCGAGCAGCCCGAGTGAGCGGAGCCTTCCTTCTTTGTCGGGAAGAAGGGACACTGAGTTATGAGGAGCGGGGACCTGTAGAGTGTTAATGTTGTTAAAATAGTTTAAAGAGTGAAATGTGTGTTTTTAACTAATAAATAAATCGATTTAAATCTTAACCGAATTGTCAGTCCTCTACTTGGTTTGATAAAATAAACTAGATTTTTACTCCTTTTTTAAAATGTTGTTTTACTTCTAATTCAAGATTAAAGACATTTCATTGTCATTATGTAAGCATAACAATACAATAAATAAATAATAACAATCATTTTTATTTGTTGGCACATTTTAAAGCCCTCACCTTAATACAAAATCAACAACTACAACATTAAATAAAATTTAAAATCCTATATGGATGGTTTGAGCATTTAACTGCAATTTGGCATCTTAATTAAAATAATAATGTGCTTAACTGTTTTTTACTTTTTTGTAAAACAGTCAGTTTTAAGGAAATGAATAAAAAGACCTGTAAAAATTTTAATATTTGACCAAAATGGTCCATTTAAAGGGTAAAACTTGCAGTGAAGCCATTATATTGAAGTATAATGGCTATAACGTTTCAAGAAAGCACAGTTACTCTGGCCTTGATCATATTAATATATCATAATATTAATTTAACATATCTGAAGCTGTTTGGATGATTTTTTTTAAAGTAAAACAAAATATAAAACTTTTAGTTTTGTTCTAAAAAGTGAAGATTTTGGCCTCTAACCATCACTGTTGTATGTGGATGGTTGTTAAATCCACAATACCTGTGGCAAGGAACTATGAGTTTGACACCCCTGATCTACAGTAGGACAACAGGGCCATAAGATATAGTCTATAAGTTGTAAGTACGCCCACTTTTGTTAACCTAAAGGTAATACAACCAAATAAAAAAACATTTGTTTAACTCCATCCATTCCTCCTCAGCGATGAAAATTAAAAAATACATAAATACAACAACAACAACAACAATGTAGAGCTGTTGAGTACAGCCAAATTGTATTATGTGGCAGATTCAGACATATACACGCGCATATCTTTTTCAGTAATATCATGTGTTGGCCTTCTACTTCTGTTACTTCTAATATTGTTTCTTTCTTGAATTTCTCTTGTTTCATTGTTTGTTTTTAACGCTCCTATATTTCATATTTTGCTTTTTGTATTTCACAGGAACTTATGTGTGATTTATTTATACTGTATGCCTTTATTTGTGATGGGTTTTACATCTAAGTGACCTAATATGTCATTTCCTAATACGTTTGTGCCTGTGAAGACCTTTGAACATCCATATATGACAATGGCTTATACAAATAAAACAAAGTGAGGTCTGAGGACCCGTGGGGGACACTGACAGACATTTAGAAAGGTCCAGCCACGTGAACCCCTCTCTGTGGCTCAGTATAAGTTTGTAAGCTACACTACGAAGACAGCATTCACATTTTCTTCTCTTGCAGTTTAAACATTAATAGCAGATTCTCTCACGCTGGTTTCACATTAAAAGCCTTTTCATCATTTCATTCACGCAAAAATCCCACAGACACACAGGAACGAGTCAACATCACTCCACACGTTTTAACAATTTCCGGGAATCAAAAAAGTGGGCGTGACCGGCGTTTAAACGAAGCTGAAAACGAAAAAAGACTTCCTTTGATACTTTCAAAATAAAAAAAGGAGTACCCATCTGGACTCGCATGTTTTAGCTGTTTTATCTCATTTCAGTCTTATTTTGCTGAATCTCCAACATAATGCAGCTTTTAAGCATTCTTTGTACTCCACGGCCTATATGTGTGCTCTGAAAAGAGGGAGAAATGCTTTTATTTTGGACGCATTTTGCTTGGCTACAGGCGTCAGTCTGAGTAAATCCTTCTGGTCTGACGCTGCTCGTTGCGCCTGCTGTCGGAAGAGTGAGGGAGCGAGAAAGGTTAAGATGGAGGTAAAACAAACAAACTAAAAAGGATAATACAAATTGAGGGGATCTGTTTGAACATGAGTGAAGATTGTCCGGTTGATAATTTGTGTTGACATGAAGTGTCAGTGGTTCGTTGGGCTGGCTGAGCCCGCAGCGCTTTGCACATTTCCAGAGGATCAGAGTCCATGCAACGATAACGGAAACGAGCTGTGAAAACTCCACAATTTAATTGCGCTCTTGTTGCAAATCAAACTTTAGTTTATTTTAGTTTAACTGTGCAGCTTTTGTCAACTTTCATTCACCTCGCTCACACACACAAACGCACGCGGCGTGGATCTGCTTCACTGTGCATGCTCAGGTCAACCCTTGGACTTTAATAATTCAGACATTTGAAAGGCATTTCCACAGATTCGCACGTATGCGTCGCTGTGTGACTTGTGTAAGGATAAACCGGATCACAGTCGTGTCTTTGGAGGCTGATCGTAAACCGCCAGGACCGATTACATCAATTTAAGATGAATTAGAAAAATAGAGACACCAGTATTACACCCCCCCCCCCCCTTCTCTGG
>VUQR01011496.1:20852-34008 GCA_015108515.1 Hemichromis elongatus
TCTTAAGATCTCACTGTTGGGTTTGTAAGGTCACGCTACTCCTACATTTCTGTCTTGTTCAAAGATAAGATATAAAACAAAGTTCAAAGCTAATCGACCTGTGTGTTCTCCTTTTTTAAAAATAAGAATCGATAAGAGAATCGATAAAGAATCAAATCGTTAAAGAGAATCGAAAATGGAATCGGAATCGTGAAATTCTTATCAATACCCATCCCTACTCATAAGTGCATGCAGATTCCAGCATGTTGCAGTCAAATAGTAGGGTGGCAGCGACTCAACTGGATGCCAGCCGGTCATATTCGAGTGATATTCCTGTGCAAAAGCAAAGGTTACTGAGCATCTGTGTTAGTCTGCAGATAAATTACCACCCCACAGCAACTACTGGGTGGCAGCACCTTCAGCTTTCAGGCCCCTCTTCTGTGGAACCAGCTCTCAGTTTGGATGCAGGAGACAGCCACTGTCTCTACCTTTAAGATTAGGCTTAAAACTTTCCTTTTTGGCAAAATATAGTCAGGTGACCCCGAATCCTTTTCCTAATTATACTGCAATAGGTGTAGGCTACTGGCCCCAAAAAGAAGGATAAGAACAACAAAGTGATCTTGGTGAGAACAGATGCTCATCATAACCACAGATAAAGCCATAACTAAAAAAGTGTTTGCTGATGTGAGCGTGTTGTTCGTGCAGCCAAAGGAGTTGCCCCCTGGTGGCCATTAGAGAGAATGCAGGTTTTAAGGTACATACTACTTTTAGACCTAAAAGTTATTCCCATCTTTTATATAAAATGTGAGACCTGCTGCAAGTTTAAATGTTGTTTTTTATCCAATGAACTGACGACAGTCTTCCTACCCAGGAGCCTCCGGGGTCCTACTCATTGTGAAGAACTACACAGGTGACCGCCTTAACTTTGGATTAGCTGCAGAGCAGGCTCGTAACCAGGGTGTTGCTGTTGACATGGTGATAGTTGCGGAAGACTGCGCCTTTGACCAACCAAGTAAGGCTGGAAGAAGAGGCTTGGGTGGCACTGTCTTCATACATAAGGTACACAACAACAGCTTAATTCAGGTGTTATTTACTCTGGAAGGAGCTCAACTTGGACCAGTACAAGTGTATCCTGAGTTAAAGGGGTTACAATATTTTTTTTAATGCTGCTGTAAAGCTACATGCAGCAACTTTGTCCTGTCTGCTGGTTGCTGATCTTGCAACAAAGAAACGGTGAAACTGTCCTCTTAATAATGAAAAAAGGAAAAGCAAAAAAAAAAAAATTAAACTGTATGGAGGACTGAAACTGCCAACATCAGTCATGAATTAAACCTATAAAATGCCCCTAAATATGTTTTATTTACTTTTAAAAAAAGGGGGCATTAATTCATTCATAAACTCTGACATTATTCTTTTAATTTTTTTCTCCTGTGTTTATTTATATTTCCCACGTAATTTCTTTTGTAATACATTTTTTATTGGAACCACAATACCTTCAGTAATTTAACATTTTATTTATTAAACTCTTCCTTATATATTTTTATTTTGGTTTATTGAACCCTCTGTGTTTTGTTTTTTTTATACTGAATGAAGCTTTTTTTGGTATTTTTATTTTTTAGTTTATTATTTTTATTTATTTATTTTACCTTTGTGAATCATTTTATTTTCTGATATTGTGTTTTGTTGATGTAGGTTGTTGTGACTGCTCTAACACTGCACTTTCCTACATTTGAGCGATCAGGAAAGGATACATTACCTTATGAACTTTGTTACGACACTCAAGCAGAAACACTGAATTTGTATATTTTGCACCATGCAGCCTGATATCATTGATGCTTTAATTAGATTTATGTAGTGTTTTTCTAGCCTTTAAACATGTGCTCTCTCACTCTGTTAGCTGGCTGGTGCTTTAGCAGAAGAAGGCTGCTCATTGGATGAGATTGTTTCCAAGGTGATGGAGATTTTAAAGGGGATCGGTGAGTTGCCCTTTCTTTTTGGGGGTTTTAATACATTTAATACTTTCTGGAAACACCGGGATACTTTTGTAATGATGTATCTTTTTTACTCCAGGCACTCTGGGGGTGAGTCTGTCTCCATGCAGTGTTCCCGGCTGCCTGCCTTCCTTCGATCTACCGCCAGGAGACATGGAGCTTGGGCTGGGTGAGGGATAATTATATGAGGATGGGAAAGGTGAAGTTGTGAGAGTGGCAGAAAGTGGGGGGAAGCCTTTTGGGCTGATATCGGTTATCTAGACTTTTATTTCCAGAGCTAAATGTCCGCTGGAGCTAATGAATGATTTTCACATTCTTTAGTGATATATGACTTAAAATCAGATCAACGTTAGATGGACCAATCTTCATCTTTGAATTTTTTGGCAGAAGTGAGATCACGGGAGTGAAATTTTGGAGAAAATGACTGAATTACACCATCTAGTGGCATGCAAGAGTGGTATGAGTGAAACATGAAATATTGTTTTCAAAGGATTCATTTAGTCAAATGGGGAGATGAGGATGTCAGAATTTCAGCATGTTCAAAAAAATCAAGCTGGGTGTCTTTAATCTAAGTGAAGTTTCCTATTCGATTCATAAAACTGGAGGAAATTCACTTATTAACGCAGAGAAAATAATGGAACTCTTATTGAACCATTCTAAATACGCACAGATGGAGAAAGAACAGGAGACGAAAATGAAATAACGACCTGTGATTTCTTTCTGTTTTCAGGTATCCACGGGGAACCTGGAATAAAGAGGTCAAAGGTGAGTCAAATTTGAACAGTAACAGCCTCAATGTGTTTTTAACTTCAGGGTGTATGGCTCAGTTTCTGTTTCTTCTCACTCAGGTGGCCTCTGCTGATGAGGTTGTCAAGACCATGATAGACCACATGACCAACCCAAGCAGCCAATTGCATCTGCCTCTGAAATCAGGTTCACAAAATTACATTATTGATCATGTATCATTTTGACTGTTAGTATGGCTGCTCTTCATGTGTCTGTGCTGTTTTTTCCTCTTTCCTACAGGAGACAGTGTGGTTGTGTGTGTGAACAACCTCGGAGCTCTGTCTTGCCTGGAAATGGCTGTGGTCACTAGATCGGCCATCATCTGCCTGGGTACGTAAGTGTGTGTGTGCATGCATCAATGAAAATAACCTGTTCCAAGCTTGGTGGACTTGTTGACCACGATGACAAAGTTAGTGTAGATCAATGTGTGCCAACATATACTGTGGTTATCTAAAGCGTACTCAGTGTGTGGTAGATTCAGCTGAGCTGACGGGGTGAAGAAGGCTTCCCCAGAGTTTAGCCGGTTCAAACTCAAGCGTGAAACAGTTGAAATATACAAATCAGATATTATGGGTTCAAGGTTTTAATATGATAGCACTATTGACACAATTTTAACGTTAAAGCTAAAAAACTAGCGTGATTTACCAGGAATTAAGAGCACCATTTAGAGGAAAATGGTGTTGCAATATGACACTTAAAGAGACTGCTGTGATGCTGTTAGAATTATCAGGACTGATAGTGGCCATACTTTACAGTTGGTAAGTATTCAACCTTGCTTAAGTGGGTCCTCTTGTGCTTCTGTCACATGATCACCGTTTTAACTTCAGAATAGTTTTAAACCTTGATGTTTAATAAACAGGAAAATACACAGCTGACATCTCACTAACTAGTGATTGCAACTAAGTGCACTAAAAAAAATAACTATGTATATACCCATTGAGCTAAACTGTTGCCCAAAGGCAAATTTTGGGGGATTAAATATCATCCATATAAACCTCTAAAAACAAAAAAATCCCCAACTATTTTTATTAACAACTATAATTAACTCCAGAAATAATAAAATAAAACCTTTTCTCTTTTTAATTTTTTATAATTTATGAATGGTGTTTTTTGGGGGGGAGTAGCTAAACTCACTAAAAGAAACCACAGTGGACCTGTTAATGAATGCTATTTAATAAAATTTCTATTAGCACTTAGCATGAGCTAAGATTTGATTCTTTTGTTTGTTTGTTTTTTGTTTTTTTTATAGAAAGCCGTGGAGTGGTGGTTGTCAGGGTGATGTCTGGCTTGTTCATGACCTCTCTGGAGATGGCAGGAGTGTCACTGACCCTCATGAGGGCTGACAAGGAAACATTGAGGCTTATTGGTAAGTTTTCAAACTCTGAGGTTTGTTTCTAAACTTGTGAGGGGCTTTGTCATAACATCAGTGTATTGAGAGCTTCAGAGGATGACAAAGTAAAAGCGAGGTATCTAAGCTAACATGATCAACATGGCAGCAGCAAAAATAACTCAGCTCTTTAGTGCAATCAGCACAAGGCAAGCAACTAATCCCGTGAATGACAAGAATGAGCGGGGAGAGTGTTCAAGACTTAAAGTCGTATGTCTAACCCATCCCTAATGGAGCGGAGGAGACTAGCAGTAAGTAGAGCCCAGAGACCATGAAATTTCAGTGAAATACACCAACATGGAGCTACTTTCTGCATCTCTGAAGCGAGAAACTACTACTGGGCAGAAAAGATAACAGTGACTGATGTATGACACAAGTTGGAAAGATCTCTAGGAGCCTTTTCTTAAAAATTGTAGATTCCAAAATCATCAGCTAAAAAAATTTGAGGTAAGTACAAGTTACTAGGCTATATCACCACATTTCCAAGGTCTGGAAGAAGGCCAACTGTTACTCTTGGATGGTTTGGATGTTCTGGAAACAGCGGCTCTGTCCACAGTGAACTATGTTTTACATTGGAATGGACTGAAAGGGTGCAGACCAAGAAAGAAGAAACTGCGCCAAAATGTTCATCTTCCATCTTGACTGAAAGATAAAGCTGCTTATATGGAAAACCCAAATGCCTTCTGAAGAAAAGTTTTATGATAAGAGTCAAAGATTGAGTTATTTGGCCACAATGATAAGATGTATGTTTGGAGGAGTACAGGTGAGGCTTTCAAACCTTAAAACACTGTATGAAATATCTGACATCTCTGTGGCTGTTTTGCTTCTAGTGGCAGTGTTACATTGTATAAACAGGATGGAATAATGAAGTACTACATCTACATTTTTTAACTTCCCCTAAAATCAACAACCAAGTGGTTGAACCTCGGACACAGTTGGGTGTTCTGATGTCTGTTCCTAAACACAAATCAAAACTGTTTTAAATGGATAAAGCAGACTAAAAATAAGCTTCTGGAGTGACCTTCCCAAAGTCCCAACCTCAGCACTATTGAAAGTTTTTTGGACTAGGCTTGAAAGCCAGGCCCATGTCAGGAAACCAACCAATTTAAATGAACTCTACCAATTCTGCCAAGAAGATTGATCAAATATCCAGCCAGAATTATGCCAGAAGCTTGTTGATGGCTACTGTGAGTGTAAAAACCCAAAATATATTCAGACTTGTGCACCCAGTTCCTGATTCCTTTTAAAGTCATTAGATTTATACTGTACAATTATTCCACCCTGGAAAAAGACTGGTTCAAAGTAATCAAAACTTAGCTGGTCTTTCATCTCCAAGATGAGTGAATATTAACTTCTGATAGAACCAACAAATAAGCACTCTCATATGCATATATGTATATATAATACTAATTAAAAACACACACTTCCTTTGTCCCATCCAGATGCTAAGACTACTGCCCCTGCCTGGCCAAACCTCAGCAGTGTGTGTTTGAGCGGACGCAGCTACATCACAGAGCCGCTAACAACCAGCAAACGGCCACAAGACGAGAAGCACTTGGAAGGTTAGTTCATAAATTTTTGGGTTTCTGTAGTGCAATCAATTATAGTAATATATTACTCATTCACGGCTACAAGTAAACATGTTTAAAAGCCGTTTACTTGCATTAAGTTGAAACAGGATGAACAAGAAGAAACCACCAAATTTAGATTGGGGGATGTGTTGCAGTATTGCTTTCAGTAAGAGATATTACAGTTAGGACACATAACATCCATTAACTTTTACACTTTAGCCCAATATATAATTTCTTAATTGTATACTAATAAAATTGTTTTTTGTTTTTTTTTAATGGAAGTTGGTTTTGTTTCATTACTGGCAGGACCACTGAGTCCTGTGATGCATAAAGTCTTGGAGAAGATTTGTTCCACTCTGTTGGAAAAGCAAGAGGAGCTCAATTCCCTTGACCGTGCGTCCGGGGATGGAGACTGTGGGAATACTCATGCTCAGGCTGCTAGAGGTAAGAAACTGTGATTATTATCTTCAGTATCTTAAAGATGAACTTGTAAAAATAGTGAAGATGCTTGTTCAGCCATTCAGGAGTGGCTTCAAGGACATGTGGTCCCCGGTTGCCCTGGGCAGCTGTTATCAGTCCTTGCTGGATTGGTGCAGGAGAAAATGGGCGGTTCTTCAGGAGCGGTGGGTTTATTGATTTAAGTGTTTGATTGCGATATTCTGTCCTAATCAGCACAAGCACATGTAATAATGCTCAGTTTATTTCAGTTGTACAGTCTGTTCCTCACTGCGGCAGCCAGTCATGTGACCGAAGGGCGGAGTGATGCTGCAGCCTGGGCCAATGCTATGAATGCTGGGACAGAAGCAATGAAAAAGTAGGGGTTGGGTAACATTTTCATGTCTGTATTTATTTCAAAGTGCACTTTTCTTTTAGTCTTCTCATATTTCCATTTAACTGCTGTTTGGGAGCTTTTGATCTTAAGATCAGCACTGTTGGCATACGTCTCTCCAGTTGGTTTAAAAGAAACTTAGTTTATTAATAAGTACAGTGTCATCATCAGCAAACGCTATATTTGCCTTACAGTCTGAAAGCTCAGGAATATCCTTGCCTTTCTTTTGATAAAACTTTTGAATTTATGCTCTTAGGTCCCATACTATTTGCCAACATGACAGATGCGTGGTAGCCTATGTCACCATAGGCTTAAGAACATTGTTAATATTAGCATGGAATTATACCACATCTCCTGGTTTATAACACAAAGCAAAAGTACCAATTTCAGCTCTGGATTCATATAGGTCACTTTATCTTGTATCCTTTGCAAAAATCCAGCATTTTTCACTGTCCGATTTGGACAGCCATTGTATACAACACCTGCAAGATTCTCCCTTTTTAGTCCCAGCTTATGCCAACATACGTTTAGGTCCTTGAACAAATAACTTGCTGTTGTAGTCCATTTTTGCATTGCTGTTAGCTCCTCTGTAATCTCAAAAGTACAAAGATGAGTAAGTGGGCTGTTCATGAATATCACAACTCAATGAGAAAAAAGTGAAGGAAGAGAAAAGTGCAAATTGTCTGCTTTGTTTTTCAACCGAACCTTTAGATTTATGTGCAATGGCCAGTTTGGACTTAAATGTTGACTTTCTTGCAGATACGGTGGTGCCGCCCCTGGAGACAGAACAATGGTGAGATTTTTTCCCCCCAAAATCTTATTTAATCTAAATGACCAAATTTTTGAACAGTGTCTTTAGCAGTGAAGTTTCTTTGTTTCTCTTACCTTGTAGCTGGATGCTTTGTGTCCTGCAGTCGATGAACTGATTAAGATGGCCACAGCTTCACCTGGTGGACACATGGCTGCACTACAAAGTGCTGTGAAGGTATGGTGCCACATGGTGTTGATGCGTTGCACTGCACACTCAGGAGATTTTTCTACATTATGTTCCTTTTACTTCGGTCTCCACAGAAAGCTGCTTCAGGAGCGGAGGCAACTCGTGACCTTAAAGCAAGGGCTGGGAGAGCCAGCTACATCTCACCCAACCTGGTCAGCCTGCCAGACCCTGGCGCTGTAGCTGTGGCCACCATCTTGAAAGTTATTCTGGAGGTGCTAGAAGGGCAAAATTAATGCAGCAACCAGGATAAGAGCAGAGTGCTAATACTACCTAAACAAAACTGTGACAAGAGTGATTATCATTTAAAATAATATGACTCTCTGATATATATTTAACATTTTTGGATGATATTTTTCACACTATATACAAAGTAATTCATTAGAAACTGTTAAACAGAGTTTACAAAAGGAAAAGGGTGTAAAAATGATGAGAGCAGTGTGAAGATGTATGGCAAAAATCAAGAAAAATAACTCTAGTATTGTCTTTAAAACTTATTCCATTGAAAACCGAATCATATGAATAGCAGAATATTTTTGTAACAGAAGTGAATATTCATAGTTTCTACAAATAAAAAAAAAAGTCTAACAGATTTGTGTTAGTGATTTGGGTATTTGTTATTAAAAAAACAAGATCCATTTATCAATTTTTCTAGTACTGATCTGGGGTCACAGGGGTGTTGGCCCTCTCTTCACTCTGTCTCTAAGGGAGAGCCCAGCCAAAAGCTTTCTTTCACTTAGTGATCAGTTGCTCCACTCCTGGTCCAGATATGATCTTTACTTTATGAAGAGTTTATGTGACTGATGTCAGTATGATTTAGATAATTAGTCAAGATAAATGTTTGTGAAATTATTTTGTTGCATTTCCTGCTATATGATGTAAACTAATGATAATCTTAATGCCTGCAATACAGCAGCTTTTAACAAGGGGCTGCAACTCGTGCACACTGAAATGGTGGCTTTCATGCAGCTCATAATCTGTTGTCTGGTCTATACAGCTTTTTAAAATTATTCAGATACATTTTTGTTTTTCACACAACACAACTTTTATAGCGACAGTGCAGTGTTCATAGTTCATCGGAGGGTTTAACACCACCTGTGGTTAAAGGTTCAAAAGGTTCAGGTTGTTATAATATGAAAGGGAAACATTGTTAACATGAAGATGATCTGCATTAATCCATTCAAGCACCCATCCATGTATCTCCATAGTAATGCATGTATCCAACCATGTATGCATTGTTCATCCATGCATGCATTTATCCGTGAATCCAATGTTGCATACACCATCCATTTATGTATCATTCAGCCAGCCATCGATCCATCTATCCATGATTCATGCATCCATCATCCCTCTAGCTATCCATACATGCTTCCATCAAAGTATCCATCTACCCATTGATGTCTGTCAGTCTGTTCGTATATCCGTATGTTGTTATCTTCATATCCAACTCCAGGTCCTGAAGGGAGTTGGAGCAGCTGCTTCTTCAATATATTTTAAATTTTCAATATAAAGGTCCTTTGTCTTTCTTGTTCCATTGTGTAGCATAATACAGATTAAATGTAGTTTAGATTACAGTGCACTAGGAGTATCCTTATATAATAAAATAGCTGCGACATATTGTGTGTACATATACATATAATGTGTGCTTAAAAAAACTCTCCGTCCTCTTCCACACAGTGAAAATGAGTGGACATGGTTCAACAACCACCTCGTGATTATCACAGTCTGTAAAAACTTTTCTCTTTGATGATTAAAACGTGCAGATAAAGTCTTTTTCTTTTCTTTTTCTGCTCTTCGTTGCTTCCTTTCAAACTTCGTGTGACACTGTCTATCAAAGAAAAAAACTAAACAAAAAAAACAGCTCTGCACCGACTTCCTGACACACACACGCACAAAGTGTTGCTGTTTAGACTTTGAACACGCCCACACTCTCACACATATTAGGAACATGCTGCATGAAATGCTTTCAGTTTTGAGCAACACCGCTGCACTCAGACTGCTGTAAAGGTACTTCTTTTCTTATTGCATTGTGTGTGTGTTGTATTGTGTGTGTGCATCCATGATAAAACTGGTCTTAACACTTTTATTTTCAGGCGTGATTCTTGTATTTCTACTTTAGCTAACTTTTGATTAAATGTTTTGGACCAAAGTCTCCAAACATGATATTCACCTGCTTTATCCACTTTTCAAAATTGACTCTATGTGCAAGTATGTATAAATAATTCATTTGCTAACAGATGCAATAGAGAAGCTTAATTTGTCATTTAGGAAAACAAACACCCACTGAACTGGTTATATATAGCACTTTTCTACTCTACCTGAGCACTCAAAATGCTTTATATAACTTCACCCTCACCCTGCACCCACATTTTTAAAAGTACCTTCTATCTAACATTCATAGACTTTCATAAATTGATGGTGAGCAACTTAGTATCTTGCCAAAGGATATTGGGTATGCACACTGGAGCAGCCAGGGATCAAACCACAAAAGCTTTTGATTAGAAGAAGACCTGCTCGAGCTACAAAAGTCACCATATGTTCTCACATTTGTTGATTATGGAGACCACCAGAGTACAATGAACTTACTGTAATGTTTGAGATGATCTGATCTTTGTGTCATGGTGTGTTATTCTGCAACTTGCACCTTGAGGCAACTGTTGTTGTGATTTGGTTTTATACAAATAAAATGAAATTGAAATGAGAAATTGAATTCTTCAAGGCATCAGAAGATGGGTACAGTGTGGTCATAAAACAATAGGCATGGCCAGGAATAACACTCATGCAGGCTGTGGTGTTTAAATGATGCTCACCTGGGGCCCCAAGTGTGCCCCATGCCAGTACACCACCAGACTGAACTATTGATACAATAGATAGATCTGTGCGCTCATGTTCATGTTACACCAACTTTTGACTGCCATCTGAATTTTACTGCATCAAGACTCATCAGACCAGGCAACACGTTTCTTGTCTGTTTTTGGTGCTATATAAATAATATTGAATTGAACTGCTCTTCTGCATACTATGGTTGTAATGAGTGTTTATTTGACTTACTGTTGTCTACATATCAGGTGGGAGAAAACTGATCATTCTTCTCTGACATCAACGAGGCATTTTTGACTAGAGAACTGGTGCTCACTGGATATTTTTTCTTTCAGAGCATTCTCTGTTAACCACAGAGATCGTTGTGCAGTAAAATACCAGCAGATCAGTTTCTGCAATACTCAGACCGCTCCGCCTGGCACAAATAATCATAGAACAAGTCTCTCAAATCAACTTTCTTCCTCATTTGAATGCAGTTGAGCAGGTTAACCGAATTAAACTGTCTCACAGATGTATACCATCAGAGGCCCTTTTTATGAAAGGCTATAAAGTAGTTCAGGTACCCAACTGATGCAAACCTTGAACCTAACCTGCAAAAGCTGCAGAAGCTCTGCTGCACATGTGTGAAGCATGCAGCTCAACTTGTTTGGTCCCCGTTGCCAAGATCGGCCTATTTATAGAGCAACCTGGAGTGATTTGGAGAGCTGATAACTTCTGAGCATAACCAAGGTTATGAGGTTTAGGGAAGCAAAAATAAGGAAATGATATTCCGAGAATGCCCAACTTGCTGTGTACACTGAAAATGCAAGCAAGTGCCTTAAGTAATTTAAATGAGAGCATTTACCCTAATAAGTTGAAGTTTGTGTTGTTAACTTGCTTATATTGACTCATCTGTACTTTTTGCCTTCATAAAGGCTCAAGCTGTGGTTTTACTTTGGTGTGTTATCCTAACTATAGCAAGCTCCGAATAAGTATAACTCGACCCTCTTGGGTTGATACGACCTTTTTTTTGTTTAAGCAATGAGTTTGTATAAGTAGAGCTAAGGTTGCGGTTCAGCCTACTGTAGTTTCAAAACAAAGTGCTCCAGAGATCCTCAGGTTTTTCTTTGTACAATTTCAAAGAAAATTGTACAAAGAAATTTAAATCTCTGTGATGGTAAGAAATGTTTATGGAATAATTCAAAGCAAAATGAACAATTTAAAGTAAAGTTTCTGTGGTTCATTTTAGATTACTTAAATTTAAATCTTTTTTTTTGTTGATTAGCTTGACATTTTAAGAAATAATTTTTCATCTTGCTGCAAATTAAAGAAGAAGAGATTGTGGCCTGTCTACGACATGACAGGTTTACCTTATTTATTTATATATTTTCTGCTTCGTAGTGTTAGTATTAGTTATTCAGTTATCTCCAAGGTGATTTTTGAACAAGCTTACACCATTTCCAGTTGTTCCAATAATCCGAAAATGCATGCTGATATTTAAGGCTTAATTTGTATGAATCTCTATTTTTGTAAAAAAAAAAAAAAAATGTTTGTTGACATTTCATTCAAAGTCACGAGGGTGTAAAACCCCACTAAAAACATGTTTTTAAATCATTTCTTGCTCTTAAAAATGATATGTAAGCTTAGCTTTTTTGATGATCCTGAACGATAAGCTCGCCATGACACAGTAAAAATGGTTTCCTTTTAGGTTTTTTTGAGTGTCTCTGCCCTTAAAATATCACTGGTTAAAGTTCAATCTGAAAAAGAAAACAAAAAGAAACAGCTAGACAAAAGACAGCATTTATTATAAAGCAGCTTTCATTTTTGTGGATATTTTCTACTCTAAGGTTACTTCATGCTCCAATGAGGGTTTTTGGTCGTCATCAGTGCAGACGGCTGTTGTCTTGATGAACTGAACATCTGCTTAGTGAATAAATTTAAAGGAAACATGACGCAAAACACCTCGCTAAATAGATCATTGAAAAAAAAAGAACATAAAAATGGGAAGATTTAAAATTTCTACTCTTCGTGTGCTGAGATTAGACACAACAACAGTGTGAGTAGCAGCTGCTATACACTAAAAAAAAGTTTTTACCTTAAAGTCTCTAAACAGTTTCCTTTTTCAACTTTTCCAGAAAAGTTTTTGAAAATACACTGAGTGATGTCTTCATATTCATTTTTTGGGTATAACATGGGCTTCACAATCTAAGGATACAGAACATTTAATAATAAAAAATATAATCGGGCGTGAAACAAGAAACAAGAAAGAATGAAATGTTCTAAAAATTGGTCTGTAAACATAAATGATCATATTTATCCGACCGATCACTCTGAGCATCCACAGAGTAATCCTTAGTTTTTCCTTTTTGCTTTAGTTAACATCAGAATAGAAGAAATGAAAACGCAGCTGGTCGCCAAATTACACGTCAACAACCCCACATTTCTCAAGGCAGGGTATCGTGTTAATCAACAGCAGGATAGTGCAGTCATATCAGGGCAGGGCGGTGGTGCGGTTTGGCTGTTGTCTCACAGGAAGCCTTTCTCTGTGGAGCTTGCATGTTCTCTATGTGCCTACGTGGGTTTTCTTCAGGTGCTCCTTCCTCCTCCCACAGCCCAAACACATGCATGTTAGCTGAACTTGTGAGTTTGCTGTGAAATAAATGTACAGGTTTGTATTTGCGAGGTTGTGAGATCATTAGAGCAATGGGTTCAGGTGGCTGTTGGTTGTTTGGAGGTTGTGGTTGGAGGTCTGCAACCTGCTCTGTGACTGCCACCATGCTCTGATTAAAAAAAAAAAAAAAAAAAAAAACTAAATCTGGT
>VUQR01011496.1:41022-54334 GCA_015108515.1 Hemichromis elongatus
AGCCATTCATTTGATTCAGGTGTGTCGGAAGGAAGGACGCATCTAAAAGCTGCAGGACGGTAGCTCTCGAGGACTGGGATTGAGCACCCCTGATGTACATATATAGTATGTTTGTTAACAGTCTGAATGGCCTAGGGGAAGAAGCTGTTAGTGAGTCTGGAGTTGTTGGACGTGATTGACCTGTGGCACCAACTAGAGGGCACAAGGGGTCACCTGTGATGTTCCTGGTTTTCCTGATACAGGAGAAGCTGATGATGGCCCCCAGGGGTGGCAGAGGGCAGTCATTGAGTTTCTGGGCAATATTAATTACCCTCATGCCAGCCTTTCTGTTCTCAGTTGTGGCCCCTGCATACCAAACACCTAGGCAGCAGGAAAGCATGCTTTCTACTCAGGAGCAAGAAGAAGGCCAGCAGCAGTTTCTGACCAGGTTATTTTTCCTCAGGACAAGAAGGAAGTGCAGCCGCTGCTGGGCCGCCTTGTCCTGAGGAAATTGGTGCTGTGGGTCCAAGTGAGATAGGCGGAGATGTGGGGGCCCAGAAACCTGAAGGTGCAGACAGTTGGCAGTTTCTGATCTGCTGAGAGACTTTCCACTCCGTGACACCTGTTTCTAAATTTTATCAGTATTTTATCTCACTCTGTTATTTTAATACGTGTAACTGCTGTTTATACAATGTAAGTGATAATTGAATTGTCTCCAGTTCATTAAATCTTGTGAATGAAGTTCAGAAAGCTTAACATTTAACATGTTAATTGTCATTCCTGTGGGGTTTGCAGTTTTGGAGCATTGCACAGTTTGGGGTGGCTGTCATCTCGACCTTCAGGAGGACTTTGCCATTGTGTTTCTAGAGATGGCCACAATTTCTGGGGATCAATTGATCAAGTCCATTTGATAAGAAGCAGCTAGCTTCTACTTAATCTCTTAATTGTTATGGCAGAAATTAGAGTGGACTTAGTTTTTCACAACTGTACATTTAGCTTTTAAGTCTATTGATATACACTCCTAAGCATCTTCCTCTGTCACACTGATCCTCTGCATATCATCGTTCACTACATCCTGAACCTCCTCTTCCTCCTGTCTGACCGCTCCATCTTCGCCCTCCTTTGTTTAGTAAGTCCATTTTGTCTCCTCTGCACATCTAAACCTTCTCAAACTTGCTTCTCTGACATTGTCTTTAAACCTTTGCTATATTTGTTCTAATTTTGTCAATCCTGTTCACTCCAATTGAAACCTTAGCATCTTCAGTTCGGCCTCCTGCCTTTTTGTGGAATCAGCTCTAAGCCATTCATCAAAGCAAGTCTCACTACCATCTTATAGAACTATCATCTCACTCGTGCTGCTACCTTTCTTTCACAAGTCACCCTTGAAACCTTGCACCCTCTTCTTTCATGCAGCTTCACTGTTACTCCAGTCTCCCTCTCATTCACATACATGTATTAAATAAAAGTTTTCGTGTCAGTCTTTAGTTTTAAAGAATATAAATATTAACACATTTTGTTTCACTCATCTGTTCATTCAGCAATTAGGAAGAAAAACAGGAGGGCCTTGAGAAAAGCCATGTGTGACAACAGAATACACTGAAGTGGCTGCAGACTAAACAAAAGTTTTTCAGTCAACTGTAACAGTTTATGTAGTTATAGAGACGAAGGGGAGTGGTTCAAAGTAAAAGGAGTACTAATCTGATAGGAAAAAGAAAGGGAAAGTTAGTAATAGCGTGCCTTTAACACACTTTCTTACAAGCTTACCTTCTACATATATGGGTATGAAACAACTATTAAGCATTTGACAGAACAAAGGAAGAAGAAGAAGCAACAGGTATCCAAATCTGACCTGGTCACAAAGTTTCAGTGTAAATTATAAGTGAAAATACTTTACTCAGTAAAAAATAAATAATAAAAAAAACAAAACCATTTATCTTGTGGTGTCACTAATTACCTTTACACAATCAAATAAATCCGTTTCTGATTCACGTGGCAGTGTGATCTAGCTTTTCAGTTTCACAGTGACTGTTGTAAAGTCATTGTGAAACATTCACAATTTTAGTTTCACAATGTCTAACCTGATGAAAATTAACTATTTACAGCAGTGACAGCTAAAATGTCTTAGCATTGACTTTCAGGTGAACATAATCACTTCAGGTGACACAAATTTACATAACTTCAAGAAAAAAACCAGCTGAGATCAATGCTGAGATGTTAATTGCTGGGCATTTCTGCCATTTGTCACCTCTGACAGTGTCATTGGGCTGACTGCAGCACTGTCAGCTGGGACCCATCCTTCACTGATGTTTCACTCTATTAAATTCCAGAACATCTTGGGGTGGTAGAGCAACAGTATAAACATCTCCCTATCACTCCCTGCAGCCAGTGTTAGGATCCTTCTTTGTCCCATGCCTTATTCTTCCTTCTGAACCACAGCCAGAGGTTGCCTTGCACGGCTTATTGTGCAAGATCTTGAAGCGCTCGCGTCCTTTGGAGACCTGCAACAGCAAATGTTTTTTAACTGAAATATCACGACCATGTATATGGCCCTTCCTTTGATGGTCCATAAGCAAGTCCCTAAATGGCCGGGAGTGAACATCCTTTAGTAGATAAGGGATCAGAACTGGTAGATTGAATGTCCCTGCAGGTAAACACTATACTTGATTACCTCCCCCAGCATCCTAGATGTGTAGGGAAGGAACAGAAGAATATTTAACATGCAGTTGAAGGCAAGGTTTACAAATTTAAGTACAACAATGACGACTATTAACAAAACCACTCTAACAGTCATCTCCACCATAACCATTCAGGCAGTAATTGAATGTGTTTGGTCAGTCACTGCCTTGGGAACCGAAAATATAGGAGAAATAAAAAGCTGAATATTTCAGACATATATTTTAAATCTTTGTATATGAAGGTACATTTTTTCCACGGCTCCATTAAATATACTGGTTAGTGGTCCAAAAAACAGTTAATTCAACAGTTACACTGTTTGATTTAAGAAGTGTTTTTTTAAAGAATATTTATTTCTATTACTCTTGGCGTTTGTTGCCTTCACTTTTGTTTTGACAGGATCACACGTGCTATCATCTCGTGCTTATGAACTGACGGTGGTCTCAGTAGAAATGAGTAAACGGTAGTCACAGTTGTTTAGTGTGTGGGTGTAAGCTTCAAAGACCACCTATGCATGCATGCAACACCTCACTCACATTTAGTGCTTGACATTTAAAGAAAGGAAACAAAGGGGGGAGGGGGCTGACTTCTTTCATAGTCACAGGCTCACTTCTGTCAAAGCCATACACCCCCACCTGCGTTACCCACCCTACAGCCCTCTAGTCAAAAGCATGCACACATTTAATCTGTTTGTAGTATGGATTTGAACCACCTGCTGGCCATAGATAAAGATAAATGAGAACGGGTGCTGTACAGATTTTAGGGTATTACATAAAATAGATAAATGGGTACACACCTTTGACCCCTGTGAACTGTATGTGTCACTAAAACGGAGATTTTAGTTTAAAACATAGTGGGTTTTTTTTTTTTTTTTTTAACGTGAGCACCACCTTTTCCACCTCTTTAAAAATATTTTATTTTTGTATAATAAACTGATCCGTAGGGCCAGTAATATTGTGGGGATAAAGCTGGACTCCCTTAAGGTGGTGTCGGAGAGGCGGATGCTGTCCAAGATAAAGACAATGTTGGATAAAACCTCCCACCCACTTCATGACATGCTGGTCAGTCACAGGAACTCAGTGAGAGACTGAGGTTACCAAAATTTAAGTTACCTATTTTTATTTTTGTACATCAAAACAAATCTGAACATCTAAAAGCAGAGGTAGAAAAAAATGCTTCAAAAGCCTCCTTCCCTAATATTCACCTTTAATCGTTGAATAGAGGAAGAATTTTCCTCACTTATTGTCAACATTTGGTTGGACACTCAGCAAATTTGTGTCAGTATTGTCACTGCAGTATAATAAATACTCTTATTTCAAATATTTAAATTCCACAACAGGCACTCCTGTACAGTTTTTAATGATTTATTTATTATGCAGTGTAATTTCATGTGCAGATAACAGCAGAAAATAAAACCATCTGGTGCTCAGTGTACATTTTTTTCAAAGCAGCAGTTGAGCAGAGGACAGAAACTTTACAGCTCATTAATGCTGTTGCTCTTGATTTTACAGTGTAAAGAAACATTGTACTTGACTGTGTCATGATAATAATGGTTCATGGCAAACTAAACAACCAGACTCCAAATAGACACACTGATGACATACAGCACAAAAACAAGCAGTTATCAGTTTGTTTTTAAGGGTTTTTGTTCTGAGATTATGTGAGGTGTGTATCAAGACGGGGTGTCAAGATCATTTTAAACAAACATCCACAAATGGAGAGCAAAAATCAAAAGGAAGAAGTTGAGTTAATCTAAAAATAACAATGATAATGATAATATCAATAACACCACCACCGCTATATTTACAATTTTGATAATAAGTGTTAATAGATTATTATTATTAGTAGTAATAATAATAATAATAATAATCATAAGCCTGTCAAGTCTCTCCTAAAAAAACACTGTGAAATTTCATTTTATTCAAATCTGTAAAAATCACAGCAGAAAACTAAACAGTAATAAACAAACATCAGCTTACAAATTTAAAACAAAAACAAAAAAAATATTTCAAATATTTTAAAGTCACTGGTTTCTTGACATATGCATTGATATTGCATGTGCGCAGATCAAAGACGATCTGGTATAAATAAGAAAAATATAGTTGAGCAGCACTTGGTTATAGTGGGGAGAAAGAACACCCTTTTAACAGGTATAAACCTCCATCACACCCACGCTAGAAAAAAAGACATACTATTACTTCTAGTTTTGGTTAGAAAAAAAGTGAACATTTGGCTCATTAGAATTTTAATAACACTTGTATTCAATCTAATTTAACAGTGAATGGATGTTAATTCACTAAGCAGTTTCCTGCTAGTTATTTATTTATTTTTTTTAAACTTATTCGATCGGCTCAGCTTGACTCAATTTTTAGGGTTTTCCATTAGGTGGTAGTACCTGGTACCGGGTACTTTATAAGTCAACGAAGTGAGGCAATCCAAAAATGTGACATCAGTGGCTACTGCTAAAAGCTGGCAACGAGGTAAATGGCAGCACAAAAAAAAACACCACGGTCCCTAAATTTGACAAAAAGCCAGAGACCGAGTATACCATCACCTGGACATCCTGACCTTTGTTTGCATTGTTTTAACGACCGCACGTACGTCAGGTAGTACATGATTGCAAACGACCAAAACCAAGCTGAACTGAGCCGAGCTGCTTTTAAGCTGCTTTTTGTTCTTTTTCTCAAAATGTAACACTGCTAAAATAAAAGACTGGGTAGATGAAACATCTGACCTCATGTGACGATGTGACCCAGGAAGTGAGGTAGTTTTGAAATTATCACCCACAGTGTCTGAAATAATACATGTACTTGATTTGACATTAATGGACAGCAGAGATGTTCTTCAGTGTGGTGTACTTGATAAATGTAGTTACTGAAGTGTGAGTGTTTAATCTTTCCTCTGCACTTTACATTCTGTTTCGGTCAAATTTGACCTTTTCTGACATTTAACAGCAGTCTCAACAACACATCCCCACCACCCTCAACTTTGCATGGGCATACACTAAAGTCACACACTGCTTACATGATACTTCTTCTCACTTACAAATCACTGCTTCTAACTTGCTGCATCCACACACACAGTCTTGGATGACATAGATCTCTCTCTCTCTTGTACCAACCTCTTTCATGGACAGAGCATTCATTGTGGGGCCTTTGTTTTTTTGTTGTTTTTTTTTAAATGTGCTACAAAGTTGTTATTATCATTTGTATTGTTATAATTTGAAGAGATTAGCAGTGTCGCCTCACAACAAGCAAGTTCCTGATATTTGAAGACCTTAAGAGGGAACAGATTTAAGGTTATAGAGTCATATGTGGTGTCATTTTCATACATGCAAATGTGTGCAAATCAGACACAGACAAGGTTTCCTACCACTGCTTTGAATGCACAGACAAGCTTGAAATAAGCAAGCTTTGTGTTCTAGATGTGTGTGTGTGTGTATGTGTATATATATTTTATTTAACTAATATTAATAATTATAAATGTAGTTCTGAGGATATTTTTTATGATAGATATGCGAGGACAGTGTTTAATAGTTACACATTGTCATCTAATAAACATCTAATAAACAAACAGTTTGTTATCTTATCATTTTCAATTAAGTTTATTTAAATCTTTATGGCTCTTGTTTGTAATCAGCAGGACTTCCTACTGATTCTTCCACAGTAGGAACCTTGGATAAATGCTGCTTCTTATTTTTCTTAAGGAGCAACACTAACAAACCAGCAGCTGCAGCAACAACAGTGACAACAGCAATGCCAGCAACAACCAGGACAGTCTGTGCTTCAATCTGTTCAACCTCAGTTTTTCCATCATCATCTTCTCTTTCCATGACATGCTCCTCCAATCTGTTTTCATTCACCTTACCTACAGAGCAAAGACTAGCTGTTAGAGAAGAAGCCTTCACACATGTCAGCTTTAAAGTGTCCAGCAGGTAAAACTAGCAGGAGAACAGCTTCAGTCAGCTACAGTTAAGGAGATATTAAGTTACATTAAAGGTGTATGGCTGATGACCTTTTACAGCAACAGTTTTAGTGTCTATGTTAGCAGCATGCTACAACTTTACCCTTTACTTATATTGAAATAGTAAGCAATGCTAGCTCTGTGCATGTTGGTTGTCCATTTTCTGTTATAAAGCTACTCACAGCAGAGTGAACAACTCAGCATGTTTCATCCAACATTTGCACCAATGTCTTTACTGATTAAATCCCAAAGGGAGTTTGGGCTCCAGCTGGACTTGAACTTGCTAAGTGAATGCGCTAACCACAACATTATGGATGCACCCCATTTGCTTTGGGTGTGAAAAACTCACCTGTGACTGTGAGATTGATGAAGCGACTGATCTCAGTGTGAGCTCCTTTGCTTCTCCCAGGGTTCCTCACTGCTACGTGACACTCATACGTCCCAGCATCATTAAACGTGACATTCCTCAGGGTCACAGAAACGTCTCCATCCTTCATCTCCGGGTCCTTCAGCTTCACTCGGCCATGAAAAGATGGATGTTGGTAGTTTTCATAGGAGCGTTTGTTCCTGTAGAAGTAGACGTAGCCGTCTGTGTTCAGGTCGGGTCTGCTCCACTTCAGCACTGAGATTCTTTCATCTGTGGTAATCTGACACTGGAGGGTGACATGTTCTCCAAGCTTCGCCTGAACATCCAGCTGAAGAGCTGAACAAAAGAATTATCAGGTTTTGTTTTTTTAATGCAGAATGATTTGTTCCATGAAAATTGCATGAAAACATGACTTTTTAAAAAAAAAACAATAGTTGAAAGATTATATTTATTCATTTATTCATTCATTCATTTATTTATTTGGAGCACTAGGTGCAGTGACTCCTAAGCTAGGCGAGTGGCTCCAGCAGATCCCAGGAACAACATCGGAGATCTCTCCAGAAGAGTGCAGTCCTAGGAACAGCTAAGATACTGCGCAGGACCTTCAAGCTCCCAGGCCTCTGGTAGAGGACCCGAGCTTGAAGGATTGACTGCCCGCAGGGGCGAGCGGAGAATTATTTATTTTACTGATATATACATATATATATATATATATATATATATAAATATATATATATCAATTAAGCGTATATTTATTTATTTTCTTCTCATTTTTCTAGCTATTTATTATCTTGTGTTTGCAGTGATGTAACCGGAGCCTCGTTGTCTCATCTCTCTGTATGCTGCACTGGATATAGCAGAGATGGCAATAAAGTTTACTTTGACTTGATTATATTATACTTTTTGCATTCTTTATATGACCCTTATTCACCCAGTATACAAGCACTTCTTCTAGGATTCTACCTAAATGCTTTCTGTCTAACGCTGACTGGTAGATATTTAAAAATTTCTCTTTTCTTCCTGTCTTCCTCCTATCACCTACCGGTCACGGCAGAAGGCCGCCCCTCCCCGAGCCGGTTTCTGCTGGAGTTTTCTTTCTTGTTAAATGGTGACAGTGGGAAGGAAAAATTCCCAAAGTGCATAAGCACAGATGATGATGTGATTGTAGGGCCTACTTTACAATATATAAAGCACCTTGAAGCGACTGTTGTGATTTGGCGCTGTATACATAAAATTGATTTGAAGCAACTGATTTAATCAGGTTTGGCTTCATGGTCTAATGTTTATCTAGTTTCAGTTATTATAATCTGACATCAGTGGGAGGAGAAATGCCTCTACATTATTTAAATCAGTAGGAACATTTTATCAGCCATATCAGGCCATTACTGAAAAAAGTCCTTGTTACTTTTCTTAAGTAATTTGTTGCATTATCGTTGCATTAATATCACATGGCTTCATAAAATGACCTGAAAAAAATTGTCCCATAATAACCAGATAACCATATAAACCTGAGGCTACCGTTCCCACACTGGTTATTGACACAAACTTTTTACCAATAACCTTCTTAAATGAAACTCACCCATACTTTAATATTACTTAAAGATTTAGTACACAGTTTTTGGGTTAAAATAAATAAATAAAAAGAAGTCGGTTGCACTCACCTGCAGATGCAGATATTAGTGACAAAAACAGGAGAAATCTGACAGTAGCCATCTATGGCAGGCGAGAGGAGAGGAATGCCCGACCTGAACAGAAAAAAGAAAGCTTAAAGTGCATACCAGTTTCATAGTGAGTGGATGGCTCAGAGACAAATGGAAGCGAAACAGAAGCACACTCACTTAAAAAAAAATGCAGGATGTCTAAACTATTGGGAATTCATTTTCTTTAACTCAAAAAATCAACAGAAAATCCAACTAGACTGCGTCTGAGTCGGGTTTATAAACAGCATTACATACAACACACTGCAGCGACATTACATGAACTCAAATATTACACAGATGTCAAATGATCATAAAAAACTAGAATCTTCAGTGCCGTGAAATCCGCAGGAAGAAGATAATAAAGACCAGGAATTAGTTTACGGTTGCGTGTTTGTTTCCAGTGGAAGAGCCTGTCCCGAAGATATTGTCTGCTTTTCTCTACCCACTAACAAAGTCAATGTATGTGTTTAAGTATATATTCAATGCAAAGTGAGAATAAATAATACCTGGAGTGGTATTGACTCTGGATTTATCAGTAAACAGTGCTAGCAGTGCCGTATAGAAGCAGCGGTGGAGGAAAAATAAAGATAGAAACCAATGAAGATCAAAGAAACTAAGTGCTTCTTAGCAGTTTCAAAGTTTCGGTTGTATCAGAAAAGAAACAATAGAAACAATATAAAGCACCTTTCTTATAAACCATCTCATTTTTGATTTCTTTTATAATTAATTCAACGTTTGTACAGAGCTTAATCTGCCAATAAAATTAATTTCAAGTTCAGACCATCGGCACATGTAATGCTTCTTAACAGAAACCACTGATGCGGATCTCAAAGGTATCAGAATGTACGATGCGGTGTGAAATGAGGCAAAGATATGTAAAATATTTTAACCGGTTCAGAGTTGCTTGTTCAGGCAGCTGTAATTTCCGCTTAAGGAATCGTGGTAATGTGAGCTGCCTTTTTAGGTCTCGAGCCTGATTAAACCAAACGGAGCTCCGCTGTAAAGTTATGGGAGCGCAAACTGTGCGTCAGTCTGGACGGTGCGTGTATCAAGCTACTGGGGCAGAAAGTATATAAGTGCCTTAATGTTTTGTCCTGATGCCTCCAAGTCTGGAACTGCAGCTGCTAGAATGCAGATCGGAAACGTGTTCAGTTACATTTGTTGGCTAATTACCGCCCATAACTTTCAGTCAGTAAAGACTGACGTCATGTAATCAAGCTTTCCTTCATTCTTGATCAGCGTCGGACCTGATTGAAGTTCCACCTTTTATTTGTTTCATATTTGAAATAAACGATCGCACTGATTGTCCACAGCTGCTGCTGGTCTCATGTCTGATTTATAAGTAAGCTGTCCTCTGTAATGTCTCACTCTAATGAAGGCGGCGCTCAAACAGCATTTTACTGGCGGAGAAAGGGGAAAACAAAACACCCACTTTTCATGTGAGTGCACACAAACACACCCGTTTTAAATCCGCACAGTCTCTGACTGAACTCTTAGGTTTTATGGATCTTAGGTATTACTCCACACTCCGTGTCAGTAACTGTTTATGTGTAGTACCACGTGGTCACTTAAAGACGCGTTTACACAATAAATATGAAGAAAACTCCTGTGTTACACTGCTGGAGTCAAAACGAGTGAACACTCACATGCAGATACAGACGGTGAGCCCAACACAGACTCTCATATGTCCCAGCAGCCATTCCCGAGAACAGAACGTCCCAGTTTATCCTGATCCTGACGAGGTTAATGTTCGATTTGAAAATAAAGCTGCAAACGTGATGACAGGTGCGTTTGTTCTCAGCATCGCGCTCTGACGACTGTTTGTGTGTTGAGGAGCAACAAAAACAGTCTGTGGGTGGGATCAGAAACACGTGTTAATAACGAAGATGCTGACGTTACTGAAGTAAACGTCTGGCAGGCTCCGTGTTTCAGAGCTGATCAATAACAAAACTGATCATTAATCAGTAATCAGTCACATGAAATACATGACAGAAGCTTTTTAATAGAATCAAAAGGATTTATGATCAGCTTTAAGTGTAATCATCTATAACCTTTCTCATCTCATGCTCCGGTGCGTTCACACAGAGCAGACAGACTCACACAGGTCTGAGGTTCATCATGGTCGCACCTCTGCCGCAGGTGTGGACGTGTTCTCTTCTTTACCTGTCTCTGATTCTCTGCTGTCCTGAGATCACACATAATCTCATGAAGGTAACTTCTTACTACAGCAAGTTCCTGCAAATGCTCCACAATAAAAGCCTAGGTAAGACATCCAATCGAACTGTTCTTACAAAGGCTTTTAATTTGTAACAGATGAAGGAAGTGATGTGTTTACACGAAAGAGGATATACTTTCAGCTGTTTAAAAATAATACGGGATATGAAGTTAGTCGTCATTCTCCGTTTATGTGCTTTTCTCCAAATGTTTTCTTGTTATCCAAAAATAATCAAAGCACTTTACATATCAACACAGCAGCTTTAACGTTTTGTGTAAAAGTGACGCTCAAACTGCACCAGTGATTGAATCTGGACTCCCACTTGGAGGGGAAGTGAAGTGTGACCCGTCAGCACTGCAGCTGTACTGCAAACACTTTAGTTTGTACGGGATTCTTTGGCTGTGCTGGTTATTCTGATGTCACTGGGCTGCACATTGATGATTTAACACGTTCAAGCCTCCAGGTGGCAGCAGAGCAGCTTGAGCGACAACTCGGATCATCGTAGAAGACACAAGTATTCAAATATCCTCATCATAAAATCTGTCATACACTATATAGAAGTCTTTTTTAACTGAGGAAGAAAAAACGATCGTTTGTTCTGTTTTTGTAACTGCAGGAAAACAGAGAGCAAGAGGTTTAATCATGGAGAGTATCATTACACATCACCTCAGTGTGAACATAAAGCAGTTACACAGAGAATGGATTCAGATCTGGAGTCGTTCATGAGCTTTCAGTAAAGAGAAATTTTAAACTGAAACACAACATTCGAATCAAAGAGAGTTTATTTTGCGGTTTCAACACAAAAGTGAAATGTCTCCAAATGATCTTCATACAGTCAGAGAGGTCAGTCACTGTGTTGTGTAACGATACCTTTGAATGTTTCTCAATTCAGCGAGAAACTTTCATAATCACAGTTTGCTTTCCTTTAGTTTTCTAATCACTAAACCTCATTTTCAGTTTTACTGCATTGAACAGCGTGTGTGAGGTCTGCCACTGAAATTAAAACTGCTGTGTTTTATTTTCTTTGTATGTTTTCTTTTCAGGTGTTGAAGCAGATTTTCAGTGATTTTCCTCTCTCTCTCTCTCTCTCGCACTGCATGCTGGGAGTTTGATGGTGGTGAGTTTGATGTGTCTGAGTGAGAGTGTGAGTTTTCTTTTTCACTGAATGTTTTCTTTTTTCCCGTTTTTTCTGGCTGTGTTTATTGTATGATTGTTATAGCGTTTTGTGTTTGTGTAGTTTGTATTTCAGTTTGACAGGGATGGCGTCCGGTGGGACGCTGTCCCTGTCTTTGAAGCATGGAGTCAGGGTCGTGCCGCAGCCGAGCACCACTGTCGAGCAGGTGTTGTTGGCTGTAGGTGATCGGGTGGGACATGGAAACATTTCGTATGCTTCACGCATGAATAAAGCGGTTGTTATTTTCTTGAAAGAGCAGGGGTTTGTCACTCAGCTTATAGAGAGGGGCCTGTATTTGAATGATGAATTTATGCAGGTTTCACCCCTCGCAGTGCCCTCCACTCGGATCACTGTGTCGGGGGTGCCTCCATTTATTCCCAATGCGGCTTTGGAGCAGGAACTGAAGCGCTTTGGGAGGTTTGCAAGTGGCTTCCGGACAGTAGGTCTGGGCTGTAAGGACGCCAAGTTAAAGCATGTTCAGTCCCTTCGGAGGCAAGTGTTCATGTTTCTAGACTCCCCCACACAGACACTGGATGTCTCTTTCCGTGTCAAGCATGAAGAAGGGTTCTACATGGTGTATGCTAGTTCCGGGAACATGAAATGTTTTGAGTGTGGAGATGTGGGTCATAAGAAAATAATGTGTCCTCACAGGCAACTTGCAGCAGGACCTGCCGTGGATGATAGTGGGGAGGGGGTAAGCGGGCAGCAGGCGCTAAACGTGGCTGCGCCTCCGGCGCGGGGTGAGACCACTGTTGCCCCGGCTGAGGCTGTGCCTCTAGTGCGGGACGAAGCTGCTCTTGTCCCGGCTGAGGCGGTGTCTGTAATGCGGGGTGAAGCTGCTGTTGACCCGGCTGGTGCTATGCCTCCAGCGGGTGGTGAAACTGCCCTATCTAAAGAGGACGCTGCGCCCTCGGTGCGAGGTGAGGTTGGGTTTTCTCCCGCGGACGCTACGGCTTTGGTGTGGAGTGAGGTGAGTGATTGCATGTCTACAACCAAGTCGAAAGAGCAGGTGAAGGCTGGACCTGGGGTCAGTACGGCACGGAATGGGGATGAAATGGGGAGCTCAGAGTTGGGTGTAGAGTGTGTTGTTGCCTCGGGAGAAGGAGGGGTGGAGGAGCAGCAGAGCAGGACGCCTGCTGGTTGTTATGGTAATGACACGAATGATATGGAGTGTGATTCTGATTCTGATAATGTTTCTGTAGCAGACAGTGTCTCTCAAAATGCAGATTTGTATTCTTTGG
>VUQR01011497.1:0-27463 GCA_015108515.1 Hemichromis elongatus
TGTGTGTGTGTGTGTGTGTGTGTGTGTGTGTGTTTGTTTATCAGTTCAGTCCCTTTTTGTTGAGGAGACGGATGGCTTGTGGAAAGAAGCTGTTGCACAGTCTGGATGTGTGTAACAGCAGTACAGCTGAGGCTGATGGCCATGGGAGTGTTGTTTTGAAGTTATGGCTAACACTGCAACGTAAAAGGATATTCGTATTACAGCATAGTACAGTCATGACACTGCTCTTATAACACGGAACATTTCTTTCTTTCCAACTGCATAATATACCCCATGATCATAAGTTTCAATGTTACAAATAGGTTAAAAGCTTATTCCACCAAACCCTTGATTAAGAGTCACGTTACTGGTCGGCCTTGACACTGTCAAAAAACCCACAACACACACAAACGAAGGGTGAAAAGCTCTTCAGGTCAAGCCCCAGCTGAGCTCTGTGACACATACATTTACACACATGTTCTTACTCACGCTGATGCACAAAGGATTAGTTTTTGGTTTTTTATTCAAGTCTCTAGATTAGACAGGATTAATCTATACTGATTAGAGAATATTTCTGTCCAGCTGTAACTATCACAGCTGTCTGTCTTTTGTCTCCATGTTGTGTGTTGTGTGTGAATACTATAATAGTTTTAAATGCCGTACAGGCTGGACACTGAAGCAACAACACTTTGTCTTCCAGTAAAATTGCTTCTAATATTATTTGCTCTTCCCAATGTTCAAGAAGATAAACAAACTCCAGTGGAATGCAAATACCAATTAATAGTTGGATATTTACATGACAAATATATATATCTGTGAATCACATTTACTTTATATAAACTAATAAATTACTGACAATTCTCAAACCTCCCTAGGATAACATGAAATCATGTTATTTATGTACAGGTGAAAAATACACAGTAAAGTGTCATCAGCAGTCAGGGGTGTGACGATGTGAAATGTAGAGAATGTGCTCATAACCTGTCCATGTGATCACATCGCACACATCTACTGCTCTTTAAAGGGAACGTGTGGTGAGGAGACGTGATCCTTTCATGCATCTAGTACTGTATAGATAAGTGTGCGAGCGCCTGCAGGCATGTAAGCACTTGAGTGCACACTTTAAACAGACCTCAGTGAAACGTAACAGTAGTCAGCTTGTTAGCGGGCTCTGTTGTTAATGATACGTCATAAAAAAAAAGCGATGAATTTTTAACTAACCTTCCCTTGCAGTGGTGCTACATTTAGAAACATTATTTCTTCTTCAGTGCAAGCGCAAAAAGTCTGACTCATGCTGCATTTTTAATCATATCTCACAAGAAATGGTCAAATTTAGCTCTCTACTATGCATGCTGCTGTCCAGGACAGGGGGGTGGGAGGGTTACCTGTCCTTTGGGGGCTGGCACACAGGGCGAGCTCAGTAATCCCTGGAGCTTCTGGGCCTCCCAGTGCGTCGGCCTCAATCCCCCCCAAGAGCCTGCCAAAATCCCCCTGACAGCAGTTCCTGTTATTTGCATATCAGTAGCTTAGCTCCACCTCCAGACAGAACAGAAATGAAGGGATTAAGGAAAGAGAAGAATGAACAGTGATAAGGCAACACAAACATGATTCCTTTATCAATGCAGGAACCACAGACTAAAGCATAAGCAGCAATCTATTAGACTCATTCGAGATATTGAAAACCAGAATTAGCTTTATTTGTCAAATATGTGTACACATACAAGGAACTGAGCTTTATTCATTGCTCTTAATATACTTAGCAGAATATATAAACAGACAGTGCAGACTATAACAACACAAACAGCATATTTCAGGTTTATATGTGCAATAAAGAAAACAAATTGGACTGTCAGTGTGAATAATGAAAAACATAATGTAACCTTGACTTTACTCTCTCTCTACATTAGTAAGTTGACACACTGTGTACTGGCCGATCAAAGCCAACGGTTTGCATGCTATTAGCTGTACAACCCTAATGCTATTGTGATTTGAAGCTTATTCAAACAAGCGAGACTCAGGGGGATACATTCACATTATAGTCAATTATATGTATCAGGAAATGAATCTAATATGACCGCTGCTGCCTGTGTTGTTTCTTTAAGGCAATGTGACTCACTGTTAAGAATTCATGTGAGCATTAGTGTGCCAGACATAACAGCAACCATCTATTGTTATTTACCTAACAGAAATACATTTGAACACTCAAATCTCAAAAATAGATTTATTTAAAAGTTGACGTGAATATAAAATGTATAAATATATGTATTTTAAATATCAATGATAAATATGATGCTTCTTTCTGTATCTAGCATGCTTTGATCTGGAGAGAGAGTAAAATTTGTTAAAATTGGTTGATAACACTTGAGCGGGGCTATTAATTTTCTTTACGCCGGGCTCCAAGGACACAAGAGAAAGATGCCTAAGTTGATTTACTGATACACCTTCCAATTTCCTGAGACCCTTAAATTATTGCAAAGGTAAATCAGAGCTTTTGATCTTTACTGCCAGAAAGACATAATCAGTATTTTGGTCTGCTGAGAGCTTTTCAGACCTTATGACAACCAGTGAATAAAGCATATCATAAATCTGTGAACACAGGAAAGGGAACTGCCAGTTTTGAATTATAGTACAAGTGATATATGGGCTACAGTGGAGTTTAATTAGTATTTCGGCAGTGTTTAATATTACAAGTACACCATAGAAAACTTTAGTTAGATGTTCTGAAAGTGGATTCATCCATTTTTTTTTTTAAATACTAGTACAGTTAATAAAAGTGAAAAGATAGCCTAGAGCAATCCAACTTTGACGTTTCTACAGACAAATGTGTAAAAAGCACAAAATCTGTGGGCACATTTTTGCATTGACTGTTTATTCTACATTAATGAATTTTCTCCTAAACCTCAATGTAGGCTACTGAGCTCTGAAATACATGTTTTTTTCATGCTGAAACATTATATCCACAGATCTTGAATCATGTTTGAGCTGGAGGACTGTCTTTCCAATGTGACTTTGCAGATTCTTCCCTATGCAGTCCACGCAGTCCAAAAGAGATCGATTTAGTCCCATTTTGTCTCCATCATCGTGTAAGCAATGACCCCTACTGGTTGAGAAACTTTGCTTACTTCAGTTTTGCTTTGCCCTTCTGTCCAGTAGAGGTACTTTATGTTAGTATTCTTAGTCTTCCAGACTGTCTTAAATTTGTATCCTCCAAAATGCAATTTTGTAATGTTTCATGTGAGGAAAATGCAAGCTTGCACCACTCAGATATATATATATATTTATCATTTTTTCAGATTGACAGAGAGATTAGATGAGTCAATTATTAGCATCAGAAAAGTTAAAAGTTCTCAGCCTTTAGAAGTAGAACAGCTGTTAAAGTTTGGAACCTGAAAATCCATCCATCCATCCGTCCTCTTCTGCTTTTTCCATTCAGGGTTGCAAGTCAAATGTCACATTTTTTGTATATTGCATATTAATCTACATCACTCTCTGGAAAACGCTTTTATGTTTGCTATAGAGGGTTGGACTTAAAAGCAAATACTGGCTATTATTTAGGCACATGTGTTTTTGCACACAGTTCAAATAGTACTCACAATAGTGTGTACTATGGCTAGCAGAAGCCAGTCCAAGGCTTTCACTGAAATCACATCCCTATTGAAAGAGAATGGAGCTAACAAGCATATGACATTAAACAGCCTTTTGTCACTCATATCAAAATAAAGAACATGCTCAGAATCTCGTCCTTCTTGTGTAAAGAATCTTTGCCTAATTCATTCTTACATGTTACACTCCTGATCTTTGTCTTCCTTTATTAAGTCTGTCATTTTACTCAAGCCCAGTTTCTTATGTCTAGACCTAAAATTTAACTCTTTTTCATAAACTGATAAACTAAGAAACAGACAGCATGAAACCACTCAGAATAGCAAAGAGTCATACAATAGACCTTCTCAGACACACATTCATCACACATATAGACCAACACACACACACGAAGTTCATGTCAACGTCTCTAAGGAGACGTAAACACAGTGAAAACAGATGAGGAAACACGTGTGGAATTTAAAGACTGTTCGCCACTACATCACTTCTTCCATGCTACATCACAGGCTGAAAAAACCCTCTCCCTGTTAGAAACAAATGACTGTGTGGAGGTAACGAGCCAGTCTGAATGACTGTTAAAAAAAAAAAAAAGCTTCCTGTTTATTAATCGAATGGATTTGAAAGGGCTTACAGTACAAATAATACCTGTTTTCCAAACAAAGAATACAGGTTTATCTTATGTATAGTCTCTAATAACCTTAAATCCTGCTTAGCTTTCTGTGAAACAGGAAAACAGCATCACTAGATGAAATGTTTAAGACCAATTGAACCCTTTAAAAATATCTTCTAACTATACAATTAAAGTTCAACCTTCTGACACCCTGATAAAAATTTAAAAATATAATATAACAAAATAAAAATCTGACGTGACCTAGCTTTTAAGTAAAAAGCGTCTGATGCTCCTTTATAGTACATTCACAGTCTAAAAATGTATTCAGAATTTAATCTGCTTTACATCAGCAACCTGAAACGCCTCTGTTCCTCCAGATCACACACAGGACCAGCCTGTCTATGAACCTGCCCTTTGATGTGTAACATCAGCAGCCATTAAAGAAGGGTGTCCTCGCTGTCCTCATTGTGCGTGCTGAGCTGGGTCTTCCGGTAAGCTGTTACAGCTGCCCAGATTCGACACAGCATGCCGCCTCTGCAACAGCAACAGTGGACTCAAATATTCACGTACAATGTCTTTTTCGCTTAAACGTCTGATGAAACTTAAAATAACGATGTAGACGTCATGTTTTGAGAGGGTGATGCGTGGAGGCAGCTCACCTTATTCCACAGTACATCAAGTCATCCTTGGCGGCCATAAGGAGGAGACAGTCCAAGGTGAACTCATGAGAAAGCAACTGGATTAAAAAAGGTGTGGATTAATACCAGGTGGATGAGTAACACTAACCAGCCTTAGGGGTATTAAAAAAAGCAAAGTTGAGCTTTTCTTGGTTTTACCTTATTGATAGTGTCTTGATCTACGGGGACAGCTTTTAGCCAGCGTACTAAGGCTTTCTTCTCTGGTCTGGAGCTTTTCTGTGAAGTCAACTCCACATCTGTAAAGCACAGAGCTTACAACTATTAGGTTTTGTCTGACACTCATAAACACATGTTGTATTTAATAGTGTTAAAGGTACACACAACAAAAGCGCCTTCGGCAGCCAGCCTGTATAATCATTATACAAACTGACAAGTCAAGTTTGAGCACATTAGCAGCTGATCTGGCAGCCAACGCCTCTCACAGCAACTAATCGGGCAGAAATCCGCCACCAGCCTGTAGCTAAGGTGTGGTAGGGATTGCTTGGCGCAGATGTTAAGAAATAGTCATTAGAATCACTGAGTGTACTAATACTCTAAAGAAGGCTTGTTCCCTTTCTATGATACTGCTCATGTCGCAGCTTGTGCTGCTGTTTCTCAGACCACAGACGGGAGAATGCCTTCAATGCTCCTCAAATAACTAGTGTTTACCATCTTGTATCTAGTAGAAAAGAAAATCACAATACCTGAATTAATTTTCTAGGATTTAGAGGTTTGTTGTGTACAGAATGTGAACAAACAGAATATTCAAATCTTCAAGAAAACTTCAATATCTAAAGGAATGGTTCAGATTCAAGTCTAAGTTAATTCAGGATATAGTGAATCGGGGGGATACATTTCAGTTGGCCTTTTGTAACTATTCCAAACCAGGAAAATAAAGCTGGCTGCATTTACTTGGCACAATTCAACTGGCAGAATAAGACATACTCACAGACCCAAATAATTTAGTTCACTTGAAGCTACTTTATAAACCACGGATCCACAATAACAGTCACCTCAATGCGCTGTGTACTGTAAGGTAAAGCCCACATAGTACTGGAGAAAACCCCCAAAATATCCCATGAGTGAGCCCTTTGCGACAGTGGGAAGGAAAAACTCCCTTTTAACAGGAAAAAACCTCCAGCGGAACCAAGCTCAGGGAGGGGCACCCCTCTGCCGTGACCAGCTGGAGGGTGAGGGGAAAGAGAAGGGAGTAGGAATAGAAAGGAAAACATACACGTTATGAGAGAGAGACGACAAAATATTAATGACATGCGGGAGTGGTGATGTGAAAAGAGGTGAGTGGGGAAAGAAGTGCTTAGTGTACCACAGCAGTTACTGTGCTACTATTCCGTAGGATGTAACAAGTTTCGGCATTAAAACAACATTACCCTCATTGACTGATTCTTTCCTCAGTGCGTCTATTTGTTGTTGTTTTCTCTGGACAGAGTTCCTCAGTAGCTCCTGATACTCTGCCTCCTTCTCGCTTAGCTGATTCAGCAGCCTGAAACACAACACAGACAGCCTTCACCACTCAGCAGAAAGCTCTGCAACCCAAAATTAAATGAATCCCTGAGTACACCGAATAGGAATGTGAGTCACAATTATTCTACTTTACAGGAAATATGGGAGTGTGTGAAGAGAAAGCTGAGAAAACAAAAACCTTAGAATGAAGGTAAAAATGTATTTTATGTATGTGTTTATGTAGTTTGTTCAGAGAATCTAATAAAAAAAATAAAGATGACAGGCGAAAAAAACCTTCTTGTCTCCAGCCGCAGATCTCTCAGGTTCTCGCTGATGGGCCAGTTGTTATTAAGGTTGAAGTCAGTAGGTTTAAGCCTGGCTCTAGGCAGCATGTCATTTGCTGGTGCTGGCTGCTGTGTGCGTGCTGGTGCCACCAGCTGGTTGGGGACTGGAGCTACAGGAGTGTCTGGATCAGCAAACAGATCCTCAGAGGTGTTGTCCTCACTCTCGAATGAGGACTGCAGATGGAGTCGGAGTTCTGAAAGGCAAAGGGTAAGGCGAGGTGGCAGGAATAATTTTAAATGTATATAAAATAAAAACACAATAATGAAAAATATCAACTGATGGGCTGCTTGGCAATGTTCCACTGGCAAACACTATTTTGTTGTTTCTTCCTACTTAACACAAAATTTTAAACAGAATATTGAATGAAACATATGCCTGCTTTACCTGGGAGTAATACAGTTATGGCATCCTGCACTGCCTGTCTCAGCAGATTGTCCAGAGCAAACATCCAATGAGGTTTCACCTGTTGTTGCTTTAACACTTTCTTCACCTATGGTCAGAAGGTTTTGTATGAATGTAAAGAGGCTTATTCTCAATTGTGATGTAATTGCAAAAAAAAAAAAAAAAAAAATCTTGAAAAAAATCTGGCGACCCTAACTTACTGCATCTTGGAAGTTAAACAGCACCACCTGTAGGCTGTTCAGAGGTACTGAGGCAGCTAGAAGTGTGGCCCGAAGCTCCAGCAAGCCACTGGTAAGCTGCTTCCTGTCCGGGGAGCGGATGTTGTCACGCAAACAGTTAATGAATTTGGTGATGTGGTCTGGACTGATCGAGGATCCATCATCATACTTTTAACAGAGAAAGGGAGACTTTAAAATCAGGACACATTCTGTGGTTGTTGTTCTCAAAGTATTTAAAGATAGCTTTTTCATCTCTGTAGTTCTTTTCAGCTCAAGAGTAATAGTGTTTTTTACTGTGATAAAGGTGGAAATTTCAAACTTGTATCCATTACTGATAACAATGTTACTATTAATGGTCATTTCTCCTTTAGTAAGGACAAAAATTTCAGGATTTTATGTAAAAAAATGTTCTGCTCAAAACAAATCATAACCTAAACCTGCTATAAATTATACACTAACATCTTTTATTAACTCTTATGTTAAAATTATGTTTAAACATTATGATGTAAAGAACTGAAAAAATCTGAAGGTTTTTATAGAAGAAGATTGAATAACTGAAAACAAGTAGATGGAAAGAAAGAAAAAAAAATATAGAAACCGCCATGAGGGAAACTCCCACCGGTTTTAGCTAAACAGGTAACCTTTGCTTGTTGACTTTGCATTTACATTCCTATTTCTCTGTTTTTCAATGTCAGTGGTGCAATAAGTGTAAGTCAATATGTTAATATCAGATTACAAAGGGATCGGTTTATTTGGTATGGCCTATACACTCACCAGGCACTTTATTAGGTATGTCTGCTCAACTGCTCATGAAGTCAACTATCTAATCAGCCAAACACATGTCACCAATCCAGTGAACTAAGGCATACAGAAATAATCAAGATGACCTGCTGAAGTTCAAACCGTGCACCAGAATGGAGTAGAAAGGTGATTGAACTGACTTTGAATGCTTTTAAATGTTGGTGCCAGACAGGCTGGTGTGAGTATTTCAGAAACTGCTGATCTACTAAGATTTTCCCACACTACCATTTCTAGAGTTTCCAGAGAAAGACAATATCTGTAACATCAGACAACCAGTGAGCAGCAAATTTGTGGGCAGAAATTCTTCGGTGAATTCTTCTTCTTCTTCTCTTCTGCCTGTATGTATGTATGTATGTATGTATGTATGTATGTATGTATGTATGTATGTATATGAACAGAATACGACAGTGTAACTTTTCTTTACCCACCTGAGGCACAGACTGTTCTATACTAGACACGACATGACTTATGTAGTCAGTGAGAACTCTGTGCAGTGTGGCTCTCCTCTCACTGTCCTTTCTCAGCAAAAAAAGGCCAGTACTCTCCTCTGTTGAGGATGTACTGCTCATGTCTGATATGGAGTCATCTGGTATTCTGGAAAAATTGAAGGCCAACAAACACAAACGGCACAAATAACCATTACATGATAAAAAAAAAAAAAAAAATTAGATACAGATATCAGTGACACATCAGATGCATTATTTAATAATGGCATGTGGAATTTTGCATTATACAGTATTTTCACTTAGATAAGTTATAGAACTGCGCAGAATGAACCTCAGTGTGGTTTACCAGTAAAGTAAGATCCAGTAAAATCATAGTTTGTGCACAAATGAAAAGGCTTAGAGATTTTTTTGAGGAGTAATTTGACTCACAACAGGAAGCTGTTGGTGCTCGGTGGGCTCTCTGAGATTTGTTCTGCTTTGAGAGATGATTGCGACCTCGTCAGGTCCAGAGAACAAGACAGGTCAATCGAGTCAGAGTAAGAATCGGTATCCTCCACAAGGATGGAGATAGGCACAGACATACTGCGCTGATAGTCAGCTGTAAGAAATTGAGTTTAGATACTATTTATCATTGTTATAAAATGGTAAGAGGTGACATATGTGTATTTTAAGTGTATTCTCACTTGTAGAAAGGAATTCCTGAACAGCTTTAGCCTTTTTCTTTATAGATGACTTCAGAAAATAGTCCTTAAGCAGTTCTGCCGCTGTGGCTCTTTCATCTGGATTTGGCACGAAACAGTTCATGATGAAACCTTTGGCCTCATCTGACATGCACTCTGGAACCTTGGGGTGGATCTTAAACATGCCAACCTAGTTGGGAATGTTCAAAGGTTCATTGAAACTTTCTGCTTTGAGATTCCCGTGATAATAATGTATACTTGATTGATCCCCGTGGGGAAATTACTCTCTCTGCATTTGACCCATTCACTCTGTGAAGCAGTGGGCAGCCACTAAGCAGGCACACCGGGGAGCAGTGTGTAGGGATGGTACCTTGATGGTCGTTTAGTGTATTCGAACCCCTGACCTTCCAATCAGGGGGCGAGCACTCTACCTACTGAGCTATCCCTGCTATGCTGATAGCTCTTTGTCTGGGTTCATACATGTTAGGTCGATGAGTTTTGAGAAAATTAAACAATTTTTGCCATTTTACTTCTGGACACTACTACAGTGGATTTTACTATAAATCAAGATGTGATTGTGTGTTATTGGCTGCAAATGATTTTTAACCAAGTATTAAAAACAGTTTGTGTATTTAAATTATATTATTTTGATTAATTACTTGGTCTGAAAGTGGGAGACCTGTCAGGGTGTACACGGGCAAAATTACACAAAATTATGTTGTGCAAATAAGCAAAACTGGGTTTAGAATTTAAAACTTTGTGTATCTAATATCCATGTGGCACTTAAAGAAACAAAATAAACACTGATCATGAAATGTAAAAGGTTCCAAAGGAAAAGCTTCTCGAATGTACCATGAAATATAATTCCAGGCATTCCACAATGTCTGCCGCAATCTGCCAAATTTCCTTATGTGTAAAGTCAACTGTGAGAATTTTTAACTTCTGTAGAAAACACAACTTCTTCCTTTTTTTTTTTACCTTGAACATGGCTGCTTGGGGACTCCCCAGCTCATGAAAGGGTGTTTTGCCTGTTGCCATTTCTATGATAGTGCACCCTAGGGACCAGATATCTGCCGGCTTCCCATAACCTCGAGGCCCTTGGTCTATAATCTCAGGGGCCATGTACTGGAGAGTTCCTATGGAAAATCCACCGGAAAAGTGAAAGCTCAACTACTGTGAGACGTTCACATGTAAAAATGTAACATCTTTTAATAATGTCATAAATGTCAGCTTACCAGTAAACGTTTCAGTACAGGGGTTAATCCCTGCTAACCGTTTGGAGGTTCCAAAATCAGATATCTTCAAAACTCCACTATAAGTGTTGATCAGTACATTGTCCCCCTGCATAAGGAACAAAACCAGTACATACCATAAGGCTAAACCGAAAGACACAGTAGAACCAGAAAACTATTTTCACACAAGTCCAAAGGGGATCTGCTTACCTTAATGTCTCTGTGGACTATCTGATTTTCATGAAGGTACTTTAGACCCTCAAGTATCTGCCTGGTGTAGAAGATGATGGTGGGCTCGTTGTCTTTCAGGGGACCCCATTTGGAGCGCAAAAGAGAAGACAAGCTACCTGAAAGAGGAAATGTAAAATTACACAAGGTGACCTGCGCTGCTGCTTTCCAGCCACGTGCCATATGGTCACCTGCTCATGCACTTAACTAAACCGGCACCAGACAAGGTTTTCATTAATAAAAAAAAATGTAATAATGATATCACATGCACAACTAAACTAACAAAAAAATTCTGTTTCTGCTAATTTCTCATCTGTTTCTCTATTACATTTGGCAATGGATTTGGACTGTGCACGTTTCTAATCAGAGGTGATTGATCTTGTTTCTCTCACATTCACTGAATGTGAGAGAAACATCTTCTTCGTCTGAAGACGTTTTCCTCCACTGAACAGGATTTCTTCAGAACCACCCACTTCTTTAAAACTGGCTTCCAGTATATGTTACATAATAACACATGCATTAAGATTCTGGTCACATGACTTCCCTGAAAGCCATGACAAACAGTCCACAGAAAGCAAGGAAACAGACTCATAAGGAGCATCGAGGCTAGTGTGTGTTTAAGAATTTCTCAGGAACCTGTGCTTGACGCCATGTGTCCAATTTCACAAACCACACTGCTCCACCCAGTGACCTAATTTTACTACGTCAGAGGATAATTGTGCTAACAGCTCTTTGTATAAAAAATAAAAACAACACATCAGTTAGTCCACAAACAGATGTGATATTAAAAAAAATTCAAAGCAAAAGTTTTTTGAAGCTTTGATTTATATTACCGTACAGTTAATATTTAGTAATGGCAGGTACTCTTATCTATAGGAGTGTTAGAAGATTAAATGTCATCTTTTTACCCCCAGGTACTTCTTCCATGAAGATCTTGATGAAACCATCCTGACTGACAGAGCCCAGGTACTGGACGATATTCCTATGTTTAAGCCTCCTGTGCAGAGCAATCTCCTCATGCAGGGGCTGAGAATACCTAATGAACACAAAAGAATAAAGGTACTGCTGTGAGATTGTTGTGATTTTACAAGTGATTTTAATTTCCTTCATTATATAGGAGTTATAAACAATATAACACAACTAGGTTTGGATTTTGGGTGTATAAACAAACTATTTAAGAAGACTTAATCACTTACACCTTTGCCTTAAATGTCTGCAAAAGCAATAAATGTTTTGGTATATAGGTTTTTTCCACACCTGTCTGGAGTCAACAGTGTATTTTTTTCTCATGTGGTTAACACTGTCTACACGCTATCATATTATTACTGTAACTGAGCAGATTTTTTCTTGATTACAGTGCAATCTGAAAGTGATAACATCGAAAGGGCAACATATGTGTTTTCTTACGTGCTGTCCTTCTCGGGGATCTCTTTGATGGCGATGCGTACTTGGTTGCTCAGGTCTCTTCCAGCATACACTACGCCATAAGTTCCTTTACCAAGTATTACCTTGTCACCATTCTCATTGGTCTCGTAGATATACTGTGAAATGAGAATCAGTAAGAATCAGTATAGAGTGAATGGAAACAGAATTTTAGGAAGTTAAAGAAAGAGAAATGTTAACGAGACCTTCATTCAGAAGTTCAAACAAGGCAAAATGCAACATCTGCTAAAGGTTTTACCATATTCATGAACTCACAAATATCTGATCACTAATTAATGCAAATATGTTATCTGTCAATAACATGGCAGCAGCTCATTGCATTTTATTATGCAAACATGTTGAAGACGACGTGCTGAATTTTTAAATGAACACCAGAAGGTGGAGAAATTAAGTGACTTTGAAAATGGCATGGGCGTTGGTGCCAGACAGGCTGGTCTATTTCAGAAACTGGTGATGTAAGAATGGTCTGAAAAAGAAAATGAGTGTCTGTTCTCTGGTTACAAATGCCTGAGAATGACAAGACTTGCAGAGACAGAACGGATTACCTGCTGAAATTCAAACCAAGCATCAGACTGGGGAATATAGGTCATTCAAGTGACTTTGATAACAGTATGATTCATATTCAGACCAGCGTTGTCTGAGTATTTCAGAAACTGCTGATCTATGGGGATTGTTGTGAACAACCATGTCTAGTGTGTCAGAGAACGGTCCACAAAAGAAAAAATATCCAGGGAGCAGTAGTTTTCTGAACAGGAATGGCTCATTAATGCCAGATGTCAGAGGCGACTGTCCACACTGCTTTGAGCTGAAACTAAGGTAACAGTAACTCAAAAGCTCACTAAAACAGGAAACTAAGAACTGGAAACTTAGGTTACAAAATTTGCATGCGCCTTAAAACAAAAAAGTATTTTAGGCATTTCTTTCCACCAATGTTTTTCTAGTTTATCCAGTTACTCTCTCACTAGTACTACTTACTACACAAAACACATGAGTTCCTTTTGAATGCAAAAGGCATTGATGCATCTTGCCTTGTACCAATGATTCGAACTGGTGGAAGTGATTTAATGCCCTGCCAAAATACTTAAGTAATGTCTTGAACATGACAAATAGTTCACTGTACTGAAAATGCCTTTAGAGTCACCATATCTGAATGCACTAGAGCACCTTTGGGATGTGGTGAAAAAGGATATTTGCACTATGGATGTGAAATCGACAAATCTCCAGCAGCCATGTGATGCTATCATGTCAATATGGACCAAAATGTCTGAGAAATGTTTCCAGCACTTTGCTGAATCTTTGTCATATAGAGCAGCGGTCCCAAACCTTTTTTGCGCCACGGACCCCTTTAACGTTGGACAATATTTTCACAGATCGGCCTTTAAGGCGTCGCGGATAAATAAAACAAAATAAAATGATACGACCAAGACAAAAACTGTGGTATTTTGTAAATATAATAATAAACACAAATTCACTGTGTAATTGTGTAACTTTTATTAGCAGCGTCCTCCTGAAATGCGCCAAGAACATTGAGAGCAACATCCTCCTCTGTGCCCCTTAATGCTCTCTGGTCGCTATGGTAACGTGTAAATATTTCTTTCAAAATAAGACACACAACTACAACTTGGGAAAAGACCTAGGGAAAGCGAGTTAACGATAACCCTGAAAACCATAAATTTCACATCTGAGCCTCAACTCTTGCGGCCCGGCACCAAATGACTTACGGACCGGGACCAGTCCATAGCCCAGGGGCTGGGAGTCGCTGATGTAGACTTAAGGCAGTTTTAAAGGCAAAAATCATCAATGAAATACAAGGAAGTTGAACCTAATAAAGTGGCCAGTGCCTAGAAATGTTTGGCATGTTTACTACACTTGTACAGACCACCTATGTTTAGAAAGTACAATTTCTACAATTAATGAACATTATTCAGAGACAGTTTTTATATATTTTATATAAATAACACTGGCTATTCAAATTTTAACTTTAAACTGAGAGTGAAACACATGTAAAATAACATCTGCAAGAGTAGCTCAGTTCTAAATAAAATGGCATTCACATCATTTGCAGTTGTTTTGTTTTTCTACCTATTGACCAACTGGAACAAATATTGCATCTGAATATTAAAGGAGCTGTAACTGACCTCTAGTATTTCCCCAGGTGTATGTTCTAAATCTTGAACATGGTTTTCAGCCTCCTGGAGAAGGGAGTTTACCAATTCACAGAAACTAGCAAGAGAAGAGACATACAAGAAAATATCTCTCACTGGAGCATAAATATAAATATAATTTCAGTGAACATCAGCTCAAGTGAAGAGGTTCCTGTAGATTTCTGCTGAGGGATTTACTTATAAACAGATTGAACATTTTTTGGCTGTTCGCCACACTGGTGCACACACACCAAAATACACAGCTGCATGTAGCTCCAACAAAGTCCATCAAATTTCAGTAGATATGAATAAGAAGCCTGATGTTGCTGCACACTGTCTCTGGTAATATTACAAAGAACAAGTGTTAAAAAAGAATACGTGGATATTTTTTTTCCTCCAATGTTTTTCTATTTTATCCAGTTGCTGTCTGATTAGTTCTATTTACCACAGTTTGTTTCATTTCTACTTAATTTGTTTGGAAGAAAACATACCAGTGAAAACAGGATGGAAAAGAGGAAAAGCTGGATACTACATTTGGCAGTGCATTAATAGGGGAAAAATTCTGGCTGGATATATGAACACTCTTTTTGACAGAAGTGCTAGTGTTCATTTGAATCGGTTGGTTTCCTGGCATGAACCTGGCTTTTAAGCTGCAATTTTTCATTAGGCTTAAGGTCGAGACTTTGGGAAGGCCATTCAAAAATTTTGTCAGCCTGCTTTATCACTTCTAAGACCAGCTTTGATGTAAGTTTGGGATTGTTGTCTTGCTTTGACACCCAAAAGTGGTGAAGTTAAAAATTTGGAGGTAGCCATCCTCTTCATTATTTTATCCACTTTTTGCAATGTACTGGTACCGCTGATAGCAAAACAGCCTTAGAGCATGATGCTACCACTACCATGACACTGTACCGTGACAGCTGGTGCAATGTCCTTAGGTTTAAAATGCCTCTCATATACTCCTCCATACAACTTGTCATTGTGGCCATCTAAGCCTAAAACCCTTCGGAAGAAGGCATTTGTCTTGTCCATATTTGCAGCTGCAAATTTCAGCAAAGCTTGAAGGTGTTGATTTTGGGGAAGGGGTTTTTTCTTGGTTGGCACCACACTTCCACAGCATATCTTTTATCCTGTCTTCCTTCTCTCACCCCAACCGGTAGCGGCAGATGGCCGCCCCTCCCTGAGCCTGGTTCTGTCACAGGTTTATTCCTGTTAAAGGGAGTTTCTCCTTCCCACTGTCGCCAAAGTGCTTGCTCATAGGCGGTCATATGATTGTTGGGCTTTTCTCTGCATGTATTATTGTAGAGTGTACCGTACAATATAAAGGGCCTTGAGGTGACTGTTATTGTAATTTTGAATTGAACTGAACTGAACTGAATTAAGCAGTTTGCAGTTAATGGCTGGCATGAGGTTTGGTAGTTCCTTAGCTGTTCCTAAACAGCCTATACAATTTCCTCTTATCTGAGGGTGACAGCTTGAGTCTTCTTCAGAATTGTGACAAAGTGGTGACTTGTCAAAATAAGCTATACTTGCATATAATTGTCTAAATCTGCAGGTTTTTTTTAGAAATGGCTTCAGAAGACCTCCTCAAATTGGTTAAATCTAGAACTCTCCTTTGAGTTCCTAAGACTTTCCTGTTGTTTTGAGTATTGGTCAATCCAGTGAATGCTGTCAAATAAATCCTTACTAGCAAAGAGAAACTACTAATTATAGTCAATCATGATCACTAACAAGAAGTTAAGACCTTGCCCTTGTCAAGTTAAAAGACCTTCAGAAAAACGTATTAAATGATTTAAGTGTATAGTGTATAGTTATGTGTATATTTAAATACATTCAAATTTGTTCATTCAATTTGTATTTTTTTTAAAGTCATTAAAGATGCCGTACAGTCATTCCACCCATTAAGAACAGTTGAAAGAAACAATTAAAAACTCAAAATTAGCATGACATTCGTGCCAATGATGAGTGAATATAAGCTTCTAACAAAAACTGTAAAAATATGGCAGCAGACAGCAAATTGAAACTTGTGTGGTAGTGCAGTACTAGATGGTACTTCAGCTGGAATGGATGTTGTTTTGTTTTTTTTCTAAATTATGTCAAAAGGTTTCTGAAAAGCAAGTAGGGACAGTACAGGAAATATGACTCATACCAAGTAATAACATCCAGTCAGTGACTACTCTCATTTGGTGTTAGCTGCTTTTTAGCTAGCATGCCGACTGTTTTTCTGCACCCTGCACTCAATCTCTTAGATCTTATCTAGCAAATCAGTTCATCTGCAAGGAAGTCATTTACATAATCTCACACAATTGATAGCCACTCACCCTTTACAATGAATCTCTGAAGGGAAGCAGAGCTGGAAATCATCCGAGTTGTAGTGGACATAGAGGAAGCAGCTCCGCTCATCAATCTTTGAAGCACTGCAATGAAAAATACGCAAACAGCTTTTAATCATTCAAACAGGCAAATGTCTATGTTTGTTGTTTAAATTACATATATGCTGAACATAAAACTGATTCAGAGCACATCACAGGCTGTATCTATTAACCCTCATATTAACCCCCATTTGCTCTATTGAAGCTATTGTTTCTAATTCAGTGTGAACTACAGGTAAATAAAAGTAAATAAAATGTATTCAGTATTAGTGATGAAGAGCAAGGCACCAATAGGCTTTAATAGAAAATGTGTTTTTCATCATCTACCTATGATACCACAACCTGATAAAATGATTTATGTGTAAGTCACCCAGCAGCTGACCTTTTCTGCAATATTTGCCTGGTAGGCAGGACACAGTAACACTGATCTGCAGACACAGAGGAATCAACAAAAAGCTCACATGCTCCGCTCTATTTTACCTCAATCCCCGGATTTCAGAGGCTGGGAAAGTCCACTTGTTTAAGCCCTTCTGCAGAATTAAATACAAATTTAAACACAGGTTTAAAAAAGTGTTTTACATCTAACAGTTTGTTACACACAGTAAACCAGTTTTTTCATTACTAATAAATTGTAATGAAAAAAAGTAAGAAATCTTCCTGTTTTAAATGCACAGGGACTCTAAAAGAACATGTCTACTCACCCAGCTGAGTGTACATCACACAATATGATATACATTCATACAGACATGAATGTATTACTTGTTCAAAGAGTCAAATTTATACTAATCAGAGAGTGGCTCAAGGAGTGGGGGCACAGATAGTTTACATACCTTTAGGCGTGCGGCATGTTTTAGCTGGACAGTGCGACTTTGGTCCTCCTCGTTCACAGACACGATAGCTGGCTGGAAGACTTTACTCGGTTCCAGAATGAGAACCTGTAAAAACACCAGTTTCACTACTACCTACTTTAAACACCTACGTGCCTGTTTAATGCATTTCTAATGGCAGGGAATCACCTGATTTGCTACATGTTAACTTTGTGATCCAAACAAGCAGAACTGAATCCTGATTAATAGTTACTCCACGAGAAGATGTTTATAGTTTACTGCTACGGTGAGGTGTTTGGTCTTACTGGACAACAGTTTGATGAGACAGTGGGTTTACAGGACTGCAAAAGCAGCTCCATCCAGAAGTCCACTGTATCTTGTTTGTGAGATCTCACTTCAGGTAACTTGGCAAACCGACGGTACAGGATGTATGTCTCCATAATAGATCCCACGTACCTAACAGAAATGTAACTCGTCAGTTAGCACGGAACAAAAGTGTGTATTCATTTCTAATTCAATTGTTTTGTTTTTCACACTTAATAAAAACAATCATATAAAAATACATGCGGCTTAGTAACTGATTAAACGCCTTGATCTGCATGATTGCTGCTCATCAACAATGGATGCTTAAGTCTCACCAAATAGGGGCCTTGACTCTGTAGAGCTTCTCAGAGGCCTCAATGACTTTCCAGTATTCACCTGCAAGAATGTTTGCTCCAAGGTAGAAACCTACATCCCAGTAGTCCTTCATCTTCTCCAGACTACCCTTTCTACCCAGCAGGGTGCTTAAAGTCACACCTACACATTGACATCATAAAACAGAACAAAAGAGGTTACTAACACATCAAAAGAGGATGATCATGACCACAATTACAACCTCATTCATGGACTGGGAAAAAATTAATAATTGAATACAAAGTAATATGCCTTTTTAATACTACGCACTGTCAAAACATGCGCGGCCAACAACTGAAAACAACATGATATGATGTGTACAGCATAATGAAATGCATTTTCCGAAAATGGGTGAGAAATTAAGGGGAAAAAAAAACAACTTAATTTTTGGAGTCAAGAATAAAAGCAAATATTTCTATCCTCTCTTCCAGGATGACAATCTCCCCCTTTCATAAAGGCGCAGTGTTTTATGTGACTCATATGCTGTGGCACAGTTGAATATGTATTGTACTAATGACACGGTCTACTTTTCAAAGTTTGTGTAACAAGAAATACGTTTTAAAACACAACAAATAAATGTTTAGTGTTGATCTAATTTTGACTAAGCTTATGATAAATCTTAATAATATATTTTCTGGGCACTGCACGTCATCTCAGACATTTGAAACAATCGGAAAATGAATTTAAAGGATCATATTCAATGCGTGACACAATAAACATACACACATTAAAAATTCTCTAATGGAAAAGTAAAAAAACCCCAAAAAGCACCTAGTTTGCGCAACTCTATAGACGTCTCAAATTCATGGCCGGCTGCTATCAGGAGGACCACATTGTTGATGCCCGAGTGAAGAGTTGGCTCCGTCTCAAAGGCTTTCCCATACCTGACAGGTTATTTAAAAAAAACAGTCTGAGAAACATGACATAAATGCCATTTTTCTCTAATATAGAAAACTATGTATGGCCAAACTTGGAGTACCAATAGCAGGCCTGGTCTCTGCTGGACTCATCAGTGAACGCTGAGCTCATGAACATGTCCTTGTAGATGCGTCCACACAGGCAGTAGACGTCTGATGCCACCTTGTTGCCTGACTCCACAGTTGGCAGAATTTCTTTCAAAGCCTTTTCACGATCTCCGGGCTGATTCCTCCTAGGGTGGGTATATATAACAGACCAAAGTGATGATAAAGAACTTCATATCTTGGGTAAATAGAAATTTTAAAAAAAACATCACCGCAAACTGACAATGACACAAAAGCACCTAGCTTAAACCAAAGAGAAGGAGATCATATTTTTTAATTATGTTAACAGAACTATACTGACAAACTAAAGGTACAATAGGAGTGCTGCTGGTACCTGTTTAGAGCAAATATATAATGAAACTTGATATTCTGATGCTTCGCCACCTGACACATAGGCAGGTTGTTTAGAGTCTCCACCAGTTTTATCATGGCATCGTAATCCTGAGAAAAAGTGGAAGAGAGTGAAATATAATGATTACCGTGCTTGAATCACACATGACAACTTTTAATAATTTACATTAAAGTTTATTATATAAAAAATAGTATTATTTACAAACAATTGTCAATAATTTAACCTCCCTGTAGCTATTTTTTTGTTAATGCCCATTCTCATATGCTCACTAAACATACAATCTGATCTTCTTGATGCAAATGCTTATGAAGGCTCCCAAATAGAACAGTATGTCAATATGGCTAAACATAGATTATGCAATCATATGATCATATTAATGTTAAGGCGGTTTGGGTTCTGGTAACAGTTTGCTGTTTTGTTTAATTCAATAATTTAAAAGATAATGTGTTAATAAATAATCACTAGTTTAGACACAGATTTATAAACGCCTACCTGAACGTCCCTGTAGGACAACAATAGGTTCATTACAATATCCGGAGAGAGCAGATCTACACTATCCAGGCGTTGCTGGATGTGGTTTAACTCCTCGCTCAAGGCTCTGCCGCTGAACCGCTCCCGTGCCATGCGAATCTCATGCCTAATTGACTCCCGGAAGTACTCACTATCAGCGGAAAGTCCAGAGTAGGTGTTACATTCCATCATTTCACAATCCTTTGTAAATACGCCAGGTGACATTGCAAGCGTGGGAAGCTCAAAAACATGCACACACTGTAAACTAATGTTCAAAAAATGTTTAACCACACCCTGCTGCAGTTTATGTCTGACCTGGACTGAATATGCACATTGTTCAGCAGATGCACCAGTTTCTCAACCAGGGGGATGAGCAACGGCTCCAGCTGGAAACCAGGTTGCATCAGCTCTTTGATACAAGTCATCATGTTGACGTCACAGGCAAACACTTTGCCTTGAGGTGACACTACATATGGGATGAAGGTGTAACTTCCGCACTGTTCCTGCAGGACAACAATAGACGCATCAAATATCATGCTGGGACAGCTTGCATTGCATGACCACAATGGAAGCACGGCATCATTTTTCACTTGGCAAAGCAGTTTCATGTCAGTCACAGGTGTTACACTGTGGTTTGAGCTTTGTTATGAATACACGGAAATTATTTTAACACAGTAATATACACAATTATCCAGTAATGAAAATACAAATTAATGGCAGCTATAGCTTGCTTTACATGGCATAACAATTGGTATAGCTTTTTATTTTTGGCTCCATCTCTATCCCTCACATTAAGTACAATACACAGGTTAAAGTTTGAACCCTAACTTGCTGTTAAATAATGTTCATCTCTAAATCAAATGTAAATACAACAATATTTTAGCCCGTCAGGAATATATCCCACCGCAGTTGTAGTAATAAAGACAGACTCGCAAACATGTACTTTAGAGCTGCATGTAATGAACTATACAATATCTAACAATAGAATCTGATTGTGATGATTCTGAATGGACGGGCGCATGTGTTACCTTATGAGCTTGCAGATCACTATCTTGCTTAAAACAATATAGAATGATGTTATTAGTCATGCTGAAACTTTCTCTCACTCCAAGATGGTAAAAAAGGGAAGGCTGGCAAAAGGTGTCGCTCATTTCCACCACTGCAACATCTGTAGGTGGGGAATTATAAAAGTAAACTTGCGTAATTTGGTATCATTGTGCGCTCACATGTTGTTTACATTACCCTTCAGTATGCATGCCGTCACTTGCCTGCATTGTAGAAACTGTCCAGAATGTCTGTGGTGCCCTGGGAAATTCGGTCAAATGAAATCGTTTCGAGAACTGCGTGTGCGTCTGCGCAGGCTTCCTTCAGACACTTCAGCGATAAGTTTTCTTCGGTGTGCGGCACTGACGCGTCCTCGTTGACAATGTATGCAACTGACACTGCTCTGGTTCGACTCCGCGGAGAAACGATCTGTTTACCCGAGCCGTTGCTGGCGCTCAACTCTAACGCCAAAGAGTCCTGCCAAAAACTTCCAGCGGACACGCGTACTGGATCCTTCCTCTTTGAGTCTCGCAGGCTCATTCGCCTGCGCTCTGTCGTGTACATTATTTACTTCGGGTTTGCTCCGCAGCTAAAGCTGAATGGATGGCCCTTTGTAGGGATAACTTCCAATAGCAACACAACAGCGCCGCTGGTCAAGGTAGCTCCGATCTCTTACCACATATCCACTAACATTCCCAGAGCTCGTCTCCATTATATCCGCCCTCGTCTGCTCCGCCCTACTCCGCCTGTTGGCGTTTGAGGATATTCGCCGTATTCTTTCCTCTACTCTCGCATGACCTCTGCGGTAAGAGCCAGCGAGTCCTCCGTGTCCTCTGTGAGGAACACAAGTCTGAGACATCTAAGTCAAACAAAATTCATGCAATCTATGAGTCCCTCTGTAGAGTCGACAGGGCACCGTTTGCGCTCTAGTGATGGCGCAGTCGTGGGTGTTTGACCAACGGACCACACCGACTTTATTTTCAGGTGACGGAGTTCGCAGCTTTCAGGTTGAATGGGAACACGGTGGTTTAAGTGGTACTTTTATTTCAGATATTATGTATTATGAGCAAAAACAAAACGAATTAAATTCTTCAAATGTGAGATTTTTTATTTATTTTAGCAGGATTTTTAAAATTTACACTAATTTAGGTAACACTTTATAATACGGACGTAATTTCCCTGTGATTAAATGGAATTTAAGCGTTTTACTTGAAATTACGGCACAATATAATTATAAATAAATACTTAAAGATTGGTACGGTAGAACAAGTAACAAGTCCGGGTTTTTTTTTGTTTGTAAAAAATTAAAAATTTGAATGGTATTGAACAGGGTTTAAAAATAATAGATTAGGAATGTAGAACATACGAGCCATCGAGGAGCCCAAGTCTGGATAAAGCGATGCCACCAAAAGTCCATTGCTGATGTTTTTTCATCACATTATGTAGAAGGACACACACACGCACACAAATGCTGACTGCATAATTAGCTTAAAGTTTGATTTCTTATTTACTATGTTGATTTATACCCGGGCTCTCCAACTCCAGGCCTCGAGGGCCGGTGTCCTGCAGGTTTTAGATGTGTCCTTTATCCAACACAGCTGATTCAAATGGCTAAATTACCTCCCGAACGTTTCTTGGAAATTCCCCAGGCGCCTGGTAATGAACTAATCACGTGATTCTGGTATGCTGACTTAAGGTGAGATCTAAAACCTGCAGGACACCGGCCCTGGAAGCCTGGAGTTAGAGACCCCTGATTTATACAGTATATTTCTTAATACATCGCTAAACTGTATTAAACTTCACCTCAGTATTGATTACTTATCAATACTATTGAAATTGGGTTGGAAGAGTTTTTAACATGAAAATAGAACAAATCTACCCACACAAAAAAACAAGACTGGTGATTAAATTAAAACCAGGTTTTTGAAAACATTGACGGACATAAACCACGGAGAAGTGCTCATCTCCAAAGGCAGCCCAAACATTCTAGAGCCGAACGCATTCTTTATCGCATCTATGCTCATAAATTCATATCTACAGCATGGATATGGGTCCTAGTGATAGAATATTCAATGAGTTGAGACAGATTTAAGATTAGGAAGTAACATATGAAACGGATGTCTTTGACAAGAGGAAAAAGAATAATGCTCCCTGGAAGGGGAGGATACAGAGTGACTGATTCTCAGGAATCTGGACAAGCACAGCGCAAAAAAAAAAAAGTGTCAGGCCTAAAAAGCTATGTACATCAGGTGAACAGTATCTGAATCATGTCCTTAATAAGAAGGAAAACCTTCATTTTTTTTTTTTTTTTAGCATGACAGTGACACCAAACACACTGCCAGTGCAGTAAAAGCACACCTGGACAGACCCCACCCACCTCTACCACCACGTGGCCTCCCCCAGAACCAGATCTTCAACGCTGTCAGACAATAAGCAGACAACATACAAAGAAAAACTTAGGAAAGTCTTTCAAGAAGCCTAGAAAACTATTCCTGGACACTGCTCAAAGAAAAGTCAAAAAATCTTGCTGTGCTGAGGAAAAAAGGCGACCCTATCCATTATTGACTTTTAATTGTACAAACTGTTTTGCCTTACTGTATGTCTTTCAATAAATCGTTCCCCCCCATTTTCCTAGCAGAATATAAATAAATGAAGGTATATTCAAGGATTTTGCAGAGTACTTAAATGATCATAAACAAATTATATATATGTAAAATTATAGGGAGTAAATTTTAACAGTACCCACTTATTAAATTATGGTGCGAATTTTCCTCCTTAAAACAAGACATTTTGTGGTAAAAACAAAACAAACCAGTTTGCTCCAATAAAACTCTTCAAAAATTTATTTACAGTACAAAAATGAAAACTTACTATGAACTTTTATGAATGGGCAAAAATAAGAATGGCGCATACAGATTCCGGTAGTGCAAGGGAACACAACAGCATTAATTACTTTTCCTGCACTACGAAGCAAAGGAAAACCAAAAGGAAAAGGAAATATTCTTACATCTTATACTGTAATGTTTACTCTGACAATAAAAATGCTTTTTAAACACGACTCTAGAGTCCACATTCCAATAATGCAATGTACACCGACACATATAGCATGGACACAGATGATCAGCTATGCTTTCCAATCAGTGCTGTGGCGCAAAAAAATAGAGAATATATAACTATAGATTGGTGAGATATCTTTATCTTCACTGAGCACATCTTAATGTAATGCGAGCACTGTCAGATGTAAGATCCGTCATGTATCACATAGACATTATACAACCTGAGAAAAGAAAGTCTTCTTTGAGACAGCTGTGGCAGGTTCAAGCAAGAGATCAGTAATTACAGAATATACACCGCCAACAAATCCTGTTCCATTATTTCAATCAGTTCCCGCATTTACCAGTTCAAACTTATTGCTCCATTCCCTGCAGAAACAGTTGTTTGTCCTGTTGTTGGTTTTGACGATGATGTTATCTAACCTGAATGAAGTGGGCAATAAAGTACGTGGGAACAATTTACTCATCAAGGCCCTCGTCTTCCTCTTCCTGTTTGGCGTCCACCTCGCTCGTGTCCGAGAACTCGTGGAGCAGCACGTATTCACGGCTGCTGAAGCCAAACTTTAGGACATCTTTTTCTTTGAGTTCATAGTACCGCTGGGGCTCGATACGCTGGTTGTTCAGATAAGTGCCATTGCCAGAGCCAAGGTCAATAATGTAAGGCTTTACCCTCCGGCCTGTGGTGCCATCTGCCCGTGTAAACTCCACCAGCCTGCAGAAATAAAGACAGAATGGTAGACATGATCTATTTGCAAATGAGGATCACGATTAAAGAATTATTCAACATATTGGACAACGATAGTAAAAAAAATTGTAATAACCACAGATTGAGCAGGTTTTTCAATCCAAAAGAAAAGTAGAGTAAAAAAAATAAAATAAATTAAACATTTGCTGATGACTGTTATTCCTACCTATACTGGAATACTGCATGTTGCTTGGAGCAGGATGGGTGATCAATAGGGATATCAGCAATTCTTCTCTGTCGCCCCAACAAATAGGCACTCTGTCTGTGAACGTACATGACTGGAAGAGCCTCATCATTCTTGAAAGGGTACAGTCGCCATCTGCGCTTCGGAATCCGAGCCTCAGGCGGCTCGTTGTACTTGATCACCACTCCCCGAAATGTGTTTGTGTCTTCTGTGAGTGCCCCTGAAAGTTCGAAGTTTGGCTTCTCTTTCACAGCAGGAGCAGCACTTGCCTCGTCACCCTCTTCTTCGGACCTCCCGAAGTCTCGTTCTTGGTTTTCTTCACGTCGCTGGCGATTTTCCCTGCGTCTCTCATCTTGTTGCTGTCGTTCAGCTTGTTGCGCGGCAAGAGCATTTCGCTCCCGGTGCCTGTCCCCACCACGCTCTCTCTCTCGTGGCCTATCTGATTCCCACCTACTCCGTCTGTCCTCTGGTTGCTCATTTCTTCTTCTTCTCTCGTCGCCACTAGTTCTATGCTCATCCCGTTCCTGTGACATAGATTTAGAGTTACATTTCTGAGTAGTTAGTACTACTGCAGATATTATACTGCATTACCCTTTAGTATGGAAAAGTGGGCTCTCTGTTGTTTGACATATATTGGCATTACTGCCAGATGCCTCTGGAAAAACATTAAGATTGGAAAACTGTAGCCCAACATTGGCTCTCTACACCAAAAATACACTGCTTCAGACTATTAGTAATATCTGATAGAACTTGGGTTACACAAACTTCTGTGTGGTATATTCCAGATGAGTACTTTATACCACCTGGATCACTTTACATTTCAGTTGTGCTGCTGAATTGCAAACGTGAAATGTTTCCAAATAATTTTGAAACTAATCACCCGCTTTACTCTGACATCCGCATGGTGAGGACTACGACTTCTCCTTTTTCTCGGAGATCTGCTGCTTCTCCTGGCGGGAGAGGTTTCCCTTCTACCTGGTGAACGGTCCCTCGTCCTTGCAGGTGACCTAAATGAAGAACACAAGCGAGTATTAAGCGACCGTTCACGCGTTAAGATGCAACTAGTGGCTGCAGCTAGCCCAAGTAAGTACTAAAGCGATATACTCGCAAAAACGGACTCTGTCACGGTTGTCAAGTTGATCAATATGAAACATGTAGCAAAATAAAGGTTGTATGATAACTTTAGTACACACACCTGCTCGTTCCTCCTCTCGGTGGACTGGAGTTGCCGGGGGATCTCGACCTGGAACGGCGTGATCTCTGTGGCCTAGCAGGACTCGGTTTTTCCTGCTTTATCTTTACTTCGGCTTCACGCTCCGGACTTTCTCTTCTCCTGTGTCGCTTCTCTTTGGCCATGCTTAAAATAATTTTCTCAACTCGACCGTCGTATAACCTAAAACACACACATTTTCACCCACACCACTGTATGTACAAAAAACAAAAGCCTCGGCATCTAACAAACTTCGCCCGTTACGCTGAGATCACGCACTTCCGTTTCCTGAGTCACCGAGAATTAAGCTCCGCGCGTGTATATTTTTCACATTGGTTCCGACATAAGAAGCCGGTTAGTTTATTTACTGTACATGCTGAAACAGCTGGAATATTCTTTCATTATTAAAATTTTTGTTTAATACACATTGCTTTTACCAGATGCAGCCTGTAAACACACCGGGCCCAACAAAAGGCATAGTTTAAAAAAAAACCCCGCTCCCCTCGGCTTTTTAAAAAAAAATGATTTACTTATAAAATATATTTATCTCAAAGGGGATTTAAGAAAAGCCTGTACTAGCTGAACCTAAGCGCTGATTCCGCTCGCACACATTAAAACGTAACGCCTGTTAGGGCTGGGCAAAACGATTATTTTCCTAATCGATTAATCTAGCGATTAATTTTTCGATGCATTGATGAATCTAACGGTTAATTTTTCAATCCGATTCTATTTTGATTTGATTATTTCCCCATTATTTGACTTGTATAGCAATTTCACATTTACTAATTTATGTATCTCAATAAAAAACACAAATTTCTTCATTTGAACACCTTTTAATCAAAAAAATTGCAAAATAAAGTTGTAGTAGTAGTACAATCTTATATTAGAGATAGCATTTAACAAGAAATGAAATGTGCAAACATATATAAATTTAAGGAAAGTTAACAAAACGTTTAAAATAAATAGCAGCAATGGTGTCTTTAAACAAAAAAATAAAATGTAACATTCACTTTGCTTTCTGCAAAAAAGTGCTTTTCATTCACAAAAAAATAAGCCATTTTGTTGCCGTTTCTCACGTTTCTGTGTGTGTGTGTGTGATAGGGTGTGTGTGTGTGTGCGTGCGTGTGTGTGTGAGAGATAGGGTGACCATATTTTGATTTCCAAAAAAGAGGACGACTCGTCATGAAGAACTTTAATAAAACTGTT
>VUQR01011498.1:0-14377 GCA_015108515.1 Hemichromis elongatus
CACATGCTGTGGAAGAGACACAGAGATTAATAACAGGTATGATTCAATGCAGAGAGGTCTATTACACATAGTGAGTGAGAAAGGTGACTGGAAAGGAAAAACTCAAAGCATCATGGGAATCCCCCGGCAGCCTACATCTGCAACATAACTAAGAGAGGATTCAGGGTCACCTGGTCCAGCCCTAACTATATGATTTGGCAAAAAGGAACGTTTTAAGCCTAATCTTAAAAGTAGAGATAGTCTCTGTCTCCCGAATCCAAACTGGAAGCTGGTTTCATAGAAGAGGGGCCTGAAAACAGAAGGCTCTGCCTCCCATTCTACTTTTAAATACTCTAGGAACAACAAGTAAGCCTGCAGTGCGAGAGCGAAGTGCTCTAATAGGGTGATATGGTACTACAAGGTCATTAAGATAAGATGGGACCTGATTATTTAATCAGTTAGATTTGTAAAATATATATTTTCTTTTATAACAGTTTTATAACAGTTCTGTTTTAAACATGCTCCAAACAATATGGTCAAATAGAACATAAAACCACTATTCTGAACTTTGACTTCATTTCCAAAGAGCACTTGTGTGGTTGATTTAAGATACAGAATGAGCAATGTGGGGGTGTTAAACACACAAACACACACACAGCCTCTTTACATTGAAGTCACTTACGGGAGAACAGTTCATTAGTAGAAACTGCTTTGCTGCATTCACTCAACATGAAGACCTTCATCCTGACAACAGCTTTATTTGTCTGCAGCTTCAGTGAGTATTGGTACTGAAACTGTAAACAGTAGAAACTAGACACTTTATTTATGCAGCCTTGGGTTTATTGAAGCTGAATTGTTTATTGCCTTTGCTTTCTTCAGACTGGATATCTACGTTAGGTTCTCAAAATGTGGAGGTCCAGTCCGGTGAAGAAGTGACCTTGCAGTGCACCAACATTTCCACCTATATTAATGCAACATTCTGGTTCAGACTGGTCAACAATGCCCAGCCAAGCTGTATCAATGTCATGTTTAGCACTGATAAAAGTCTTGCATACTGTGGGGAATTTGAAAGTGGATACTTTGAAATGAGTTCCAATATCTCAACCGTCTTCCTCAAAATCAAAAATGTGGCTGTATCTGACTCTGGACTGTATTTCTGTGGATTTTATGCAAAGGCAAGACCACTTTTTAGAGTGATACATTTAAAGGTTAAAGGTAAAATTTTAAATAAATTAAGCCTTTCTTCAGATTCTTTTGTTGTTACATCAAAAAAAACATATATTTACATTTTTGAAATTTCCTTTCTATCAAAGCAAAAAAAAAATTAGAATTATACAACAAAATAAGATGCAAAGCTGTTGAATAACATATTCTTTTTATGTCAAAAGGCAGGACTGAGTTTGTTGATGACAGCCAGTCTCAAAGTAAGATTTCCTACGTTCAAATGTCAAATCACAGATTGTTGTTTTGTTTTTTAATTATGTGATTAAGTTCTTTTTGTTGCAGAAATGTCAGATGACAAAATAGAGCTAACGTGTGGGATCCTGGGTGCTCTGAACTTTTTCTTCATAGCGGTCATTATTGGCCTGACCATTAAAATCAAGAACCTACTCTGGCTACTGTACATTGGTAAATGTTTCACATAATTCAAACAACGTAGTCTTTTAATAAGACTTTTTAAGCTACAAAACTGTATTTATTATTTAAAGAAATATCCCCTAAACCAGTAATAGGCTGTTAATGGAAAAACAATGATGGAACTGCAGTTTTGAGTATAGTGAAAAATCTCTATGATTGCATCACTATGAAATTGAGTAAAATCATGTGGCTATTAATTATTAAAACAAATGACAGTTTCATGTTAACCTGCTGCAGTTTGTCAAAGTGTGATAACTGACCTCTGGACATTAATTAAAAGCTAAACTAAAAGAAACCAGCATAGAAAGAGCCACTACATGTTTTATAGCTGCTTAGCTGCTAGTGATCTGACCAGATGTGTTTTGTCTCACTAAGCTGATGGCAAAGAACAATATTCACAGCAGAGTGAGGTGAGTCCATCTTCAGTGTTTTCATATATGTGGAGGTTCAGCCTAAGCTCTAGTCCTTAGGTTTCTGTTACCTTACTACCTTACCTTCCCTGTGTTCTATGTTTAATGTTAAGTTACTCTTATCTCTGTGCTCCATGTGCGCTCGGTCTTCTCTGTCAGCCATGTTTTCTTGTCAAGTCTGCCTCTCAGTGCTTATCTTATATTTTTACATCTTGTGTTCTGTTTTCAATGTTTTCACTCTTGCTTCCTTCTTGTTATGTTAGATTAGTCCCAGCTGTGTTTCCCTCCTGTTTCCCTTTCCCTTGTTACCCCCTGGTGTATTTAAGCCATGTTTTTACATGTGCTGTGATGGTTCTCGGAGCTCCTTGTCACCCAGGTTACTTCTGAGTCTTTTCATAGTTTCTTAGTTTTCTGTTCTCAGTTTCTAGTTTTTTGGTTTTCTTTTCTTTTCCAGTGTTTGTATTATTTGGGCTTGTTGACACAGCATTGCCTCCCTGAGTTCACTCCTTGGTCTCTTGTGAGTCCTGCATTTGGGTCCTTCATCCTGTCTGCCACACAGCCACACATGAAATTTTCTCTCAAACCCCACATGATGACTCTTTATACCTTACAGAATCTGGCCTCTGATCATGTGAACTATGCTACAGTGACATTTGGATAAAAACCACGAAGAAGAGAGCCAGAGAGTAATGTAGTGTATGCTGCCACCAGATAGACTCAGAAAGCAACTGAGCTGCATCTCAAAGGGGAACTGATGCCTTTTTTTATTCTGCTCTTTGTGAGAGACCTGTGGGTGGATTTTTTACTTTTACTTTTCTTTTGCAGTAAGATTTGCATTTGAAGAAGGAAGAATTAGGACACTGATATCTGTTTAGGGTCTATTGTATTGTGAGAATATGCAGCTGAGTCGAGGATGTAGTGAGGTAGACGGCTTGTTTGACAGGAAGAGATGACATCACTGTAGGCCTGAGATTAGCTCAGTAGTGGCCTGTTTGCACAGAGTTTAAAAAATATTTTTTGATTTTAAAAGGATCTAGAAAGTAGTTGTTGTTTAATTTTACTGTAATGTCAATTTGCTGCATGCCTGAATAAAATATTAATTCAATTGGATTGTTTTACTTTTTTAACATGAAAGACACATACAAGCCCACTTTTGAACGGTTGCATTTTGACAGCTGTGACACTTCTTTACACTTCTAAGAGACTTAAAGCAATCTAATTCCCATAGTATATAAGCATCTACAACTACAACTTGCAAACTTGTGAAAGCATTGTGAAACTTTTAGATGTTAATTTTTAACTACTTAGCCCACTCCAGGCTTTAAGTGTCTCAACATAAATGTGTCAGATCCAGCTCTTCTGTGAAATTCACTACTTTTAAAATACAGTTACCTGCATCATACTCATATAATGTTAACTACCCATTTGTTATTATTCAGCAAAAAGAAAGATCACCGTCCTATAGGATTAATTTAAAAAAAAACAAAAAAAAACAATATGTAGCATAAGTAATAAGTAAACTCATAAAAAATTGCATCCCACAGGGTGGATGAAATTTGCTCCTGAGTTCCTTAAGGCTCTGGGAGTCGATGGGATGCCTATGCACCAATGCATGGAGATCAGATGCAGTGCCTGTGTATTAACAGACTGGGATGGTAGTTCCCATTTTTAAGAATGGTGACCGGAGGGTTTGCTCCAGTTATAATGGCTTCAAACTACGCAACATCCATGGAAACGTCTACACCAGAGTACTGAAGAGGAGAATCCACTGAAGAAGCTCTGTAGCCTATCGAAGAAATTGAGGGGTGCCTAGCAGTTTGCCCAACCAATCTACATGTGCTTTATGAACTTGGGGAAGCCAGGTGACTTTATCTGTCAGAGGATCCTGTAAATGGTCCTTCAGAAGTATGGATACCATTGCTACAAGCCATTCAGTCCCTGTACAGCTGCAAAAAGAGCTTGACCTGCATTGCTGACAGTAAACGGAACTAGTTCCAACTGCGCTGCCCTTTGTTATTAATTCTATCCATAATTTTTATGGACAGTATTTCTAGGTGGAGCTAAGAAGGCTTTTCTCATCTCGTCTCTGATCTTGTCATTGATTTTGTCTCAGCTTTTTGCAGCTCAGGTTGTGTTAACAACATCTTCAGTGTTGGCTTCTGCTCACACTGGACCAGTTTGCAGTCAAGTAATGAGGATTAGCACCTCCAACTTGAAGGCCATGGTTCATAGCCAAAACGGAGTCCACTTCAGGTCAGGGATGAGTTGCTGCCTTAAGTGGAGGACTTCTGTACCTCTTGTTCTTGTTCACCGATGAACAAGAGGGGAGTGGAAGATTGACAGCATTGTGTTGGAGCCATGTCTGCATTGATATCAATTGGTGTTTTGCAGTAAAGAGCTGAGCATCAAAGGAAAGCTGCCAATTTACTGGTTGATTTAAGTCTCTTTTCCAATCTAGTAGTGACTGAAAGAATGAGATCACATAATGAAGCAACAGAAATGATCTTCCCATATATGGTGGCAGCCTACAGGATATTATCAGATGTCTGAAGAAGCTGCTGCGCAGTGAATGTGTTTTGTTGGTCGCATAATGCTAAGTGACTTCTAGTCAGTAAGGTCACATCAGTAAAGAGCTCCACTGTTAAAGGCTATTAATTTGAGGCGACTGTTGTTGTGATCTGGTGCCATATAAATAAAATTGAATTGAACTGAATTGAATTAACTTCTTCAGTCAGTTTACTTGGACGAGCTGCTCAGACTATCTCTGTGTGCTAGACAAACATAGATGAGTTCACATTCGCGTGGTAAATACTGTTGGTCACACCTAACTGAATGAAAACTTGCTGACATCACTACTTGCTGCTAAAGCAAGGTGAGACTTACACAATCTCATATCAAAGCATTTACTCCTGGTTACACATTTCAAGATGTTATCAAACACTCAAACCACACCAGGTGAAAGCTCCAGACTAGCAAGCTTTTGTGAACCCACAGTCTTGCTAAGGTTATTCCAGAAGTTATCATTGACCAAGTGAGGTTTCTCCGTCTTTTTCTGATGATGTCATCAATTTGCATGTTGTGTACTTTCATACAAGTGTGCATTTTATAGAACTACTTGCTTAATAATGTAGGATTAATGTTAACATCACCTCACAAGTAACTGTTTATCAGTTACTAAGTAAACAGTAGACTTTCCCCTTTAAGAATTGTATATGCTTTATTTGAGCATGTTCGACTATAGCGTGAAGATTGTATTGGCTGTGTAGTCAGTAGTTTACTTTATGCCATGTTAGGAGTTTCAAAATCAACAGAGAACCTCAACTAATTATTTACATTAGGAGTATTTGTTTCATTGCTGACACATCTGCGGTTCAAGATTAAAAATAGGGTTGAATCATTGCAAAGATGTAAAGATGTAAATACATAAACTGTTATTTTAAAACATGTTGGATATTTCATGGTAAAGGTAAAACTATCTAACACTCTATAAAAATATACAGTGACTCATCTTTTGTAGGTGTCCAAATTTGTGCAAAAGCTAGATTATCTCAAACACAAATAATGATATTCTGTTCGTCTTATAGCTATCAGTTTGCAGCTAGTTGGCTGAAAGTACTGGCACTCTCAGTCAAAGCAGCTGTACATGTAAAAGAACAGCCCGCCTCTTTATGCAGAGATTGCTTTTACTGGAGCACAGTTCACTTACAAACATTGCAGTAGTGGTGGTACACACCATGGTGAACTTTACCTTGATGCCAGTTTTATTCTGCACCATGAGTAAGTACACTTTTCACTATTTTCTCATACAATGGTTAAATCTGTACAACAGTCCAACTGATTTGAATCTTGTAGCCTTGTATATGACAACATTATTCATAGTCATTGTCTGCTTGTGTGGAATTTGAAGTTTAGGAATATTTGCTTGTTTCAGGTTGGATCTCATCCTCGGTCACACAGTTTTACACATTAGAGGTTCGGCCTGCTGAAGAAGTCACACTAAAGTGCTCCAATTTCAGCAGATTTCGCTCCCACATGTTTTGGCTCAAACTGGCGAGCAGTCCCAATGTCAGCTGCATCTCATCTATGTCCAGCTATGACAGCAACGCTTCTTTCTGTGGTGGATTTAAAAAGAACAAATTTCACATGACATCCAACAAATCTGTGTTATTTCTTAAGATCAAAGAAGTGAATTCTTCTGACTCTGCGCTGTATTTCTGTGGAGAGAAAATTTCACATGGAAGGTCAACTATCACAAGTGGAACATATTTAAAAGTTCAAGGTAAGTAATGCTGCTTATGGTATTTTATTGTAAAGAAAAAGAAAAGAATAGCAAAGAAAATTATATACCATTTTGAATAACTGTAAAAACAGGCAGTATAAAGTTATAATTTTAATTTTCCATTTTTTAGATGTTTCTGAAGGATTAACAAATGAACAAATGATGACTGTGATCCTGGCCAGTTTAACTGTTTTCCTTCTACTGGTCATCATTAGTCTGACTGCTAAAATCAGGAAATTTCATACAGGTATTTATATAATATAATTTAAATTGTCCAATCAAATGTTTGCTGTAAATTACTGACAGATGTATCGTTCCTGTTGTTTAGCTCAACATGATGGACAGAATCCACAACAGAGTCAGGTAATAAGTTTTATCTTGTTTTTGTTTTTAGGAACTAGAAACTATTACTTTTGAGATTAGTTTTCATATATTCATTTTGGCATCCCAGTTTTTCTGTCAACAAGTGCAGAATGTTAATCTTAACCCAACCCGGTACCTAGACAATGGCTACTGTCCTGGTGGATGTTAAGATGCTATTTCTTACTGTTACGATGGAGAGCTACTCATCCTCTGTTACCCGTTTTCATTGTGGTGTGCCCCAGGGGTCTATTCTGGGCCCCATGTTGTTCTCATTGTACATGTTACCCTTGAGCTCTATATTGGACAAATATAACATTTCTTTTAATTTTTACGCTGATGAAATTCAAATCTATTTTTGTCTAACTGACGATACCCCATCTTCACTACACTGCTTTCTTGATTGTATGAAGGAGGTCAAAGGCTGGTTATTGAGTAACTCCCTTTTACCCGATATATCTGGGCCACTTGCTACCTCCTCTGTAGTACGGTCTAGCTTTTAACAACTATGATAAATCTCTAAGGCTAAGCATTACATACAGTGGATCTTAAAAATGGATTTTGAAAAACGTATCCAAGCCTTTGTTACTTCAAGACTATTGTAACTCCCTTTATCTGGGCCTCCAGTCTGCCCTTCTTCACAAACTGTAACTTGTACAAAATGCAGCAGCACACCTTTTAACTGGCACTAGAAGGTTTGATTCTATTTGCTGACCTACATTGGTTGCTCAAATATCAGATTGATTTTAAGATGTTATTGCTTACATTCAAAATTGTAAATAATATTGCGCTTTGATATTTAACTGAACGTCTTAGCCTGTATACTCCTAGGAGAGCACTTTGATCATCGAGTCATATTGCTCTTGATGCAGCCTAGGTCCCGGCTGAAAACCAGAGGTGATCGTGCCTTTGGCATTGCTGCACCTAAACTCAGTCTTCCAGCTGATATTGAAATCTTATCAGTCTTTTAAAACACGATTGAAACCTTATTTATTTGATCTTGCGTTTTCAGTTAGTTAGTGATTGTATCAGTTGTACACTTTTATCGAATTTGTATACAATTTTAACCTATTTTGTTACTGGGATTTTCCGGTTGATATTTGTTTGTTGGATTTATCTAACTTTTACACTAGGAGTGAAATATTTGTTTAAACATAGTACTCCCGGGTTATAAGTGTTTTGTTTCATCTGGAAATGTATTTGTACTCTACTGTCATAACCATATGTAATTAATTTTATTTCATATTTTTACTATTGAGAAGCCCCTTGGTGTACCCCTGGTCTTTAAATGTGCTATATAAATAAAGTTGTATTGTATTGTATTGTATTTTTGGGGATTAGTGAATTTTAACATTTTCATTTACAGAATGTGGATTCTGATGCGATGACCTACACAGCAGTGAGTTTCCATCCCAAATTTAAAATCAGAAGGCCCGCACCACAGAGGGAGCTGCAGTCTGATGTTGTGTATGCTGCTACGAGATAGACTCACAAACCCAACCAAACATTAGCTCAGAGTGGAGCGTGATCTTCTCGTGGGGTTTTGTACAGTTGGTGTATGGAAAGAGTTGTAATTACTAATTATGTAAAATTTGTGCAACTACTGTTAACTAGTTTATAATATCATAACACAACTCATAGTTCAGACCAAAGCCAAAAGACTACAATGAATTGTCCTGTTCAAATAAACCAAAATACAATTTTGGCAGGAACCCTAAATGTTATAGAACTTTTTATCTGAATTTTCTGTTGATTAAAGATGAACCTGTAACACACATTTGAAGCTCGTATTTTTGTCCTTCACTTCTACCACTACTACACCCATTCTTGGCAATATTGTTGCATATATTACATGAATAACTATTAAATTATTTTCAGTTGAATGCATATTTTTATACATATTTAAATCCCTTTCTTCAGTTGGTTTATTGTAAAGAAAGTTTTTGTCCTTTTGCTTGCAGAAATTTCTACTAGAATCTCAAGTATGGTGCATCCTTGGTGCTTTCATTGTGGTGCTTATCACTGATCTGCTTGCCCAAATGACCAAAATGTGAACAGTTAAAAAGAGCAAGAGTTTTTACTCACTTGTTACATTCTTTTAAATAAAGAATTCAGTTATATATTTGATGAAATGCATTTTAAGTATGAATATGGTAATAATAAAAAATGGCCTATATTTGCACTTTACACTTCAGTCATCCACCCATCCACACACACATTCACACACTGGTGATGGCAAGCTACACTGTAGCCACAGCTGCCCTGGGGCACACTGACACTAATACTATTAATAGTAATAAATAATTCTTAACGTCCACCATTTTTGCAATTTAGGTGGAAATATGGAGATAAATAAATGAAAAAACTGATACATATGCAAATATTTTTCTCATTCACACTTTCTGATTTCCAGAGAAACTATAGGACAAAGCATGGGGTATGACTGCATACAATTGAATTAAGTATCCTTTGAAGACATATTTTAAATGCTTCTCATTATGTTCTGACATTTTGCACAGTACAGTCTATCATTTCTTGGATGAAAACACAACTCTTGTTGTTTTGCCTTTGTACATGATTTGGCTCAAACAGTTATTGTGTGATTAAACTGCAGACTTTCAGATTTAAGTTAAATACTAAAAAGTCCAACTGCAACCTAGCCTAAATTTAAATATAGGGATTGTTTTTAATACTGGGATGAAACTCCTTTACAGTCTGCCTGAAGTCTGGAATCCACAGAATCATTTTAACAAAAGTCTTCAGAGAATTAGAAAAAAAAAATGAACGTTACATCTCTTAACAATAAATTTCATACAGTATTTGTTAGTTAGAAAGTCTGTAGAAGTAACTCAAAGCTCTCTAAAGCTGTATCACCATACAGTTACCTAAGGGTTTGTAACAGGTCACGCTTTCTTAGACCAACATCACCAGTTCAGCTCTGCTTGTTCAAACTAGTGAAGAGACGTTTGCAGCAGTGTGACATTTTCTCACCCTCAAGTAAAAGCGTGTGCTTCTGAAGACTCATAGCAGAAGTAGCTCACACCCATCTGCACGACGCATTACAAAACTGACTTCAGAACATTCTGTGGATTTTAATCAGAGACTGGCCTCATCCTTAAATCTGAATGTTAAACTCATTTCAGTTCAAGTAAACCATAAATTATTACCTATTAATATTTTCCTTTCTTTTTGCCATTTTGGGGACAAAAACATAAGAAACAAACATTTATAAAACAGCTGATGAACAGCTGGAGATGACTTGAGAAAAATGATTGTTGTATTATTATGTCTCATCAGTGAAACTGTAATTATCAAACTGCTATGTTGACAAGAAATACATTAAAATTGACCCTGTATTTGTATTTCGGCAAAAATTTAAAAGGTGCTCAACTACTCATAAAGTGATGCCTTTGTAATATCTTACAAGATTGTGCTTCCTGGCGCAATAAACAGACAAAGACAAAGAAATGATGCCTGCTTCACCACCTTTTGCACACTTAATAAAGTCATGCAGTGGACTGGAAGTTGTATGTTTGACACCCCTGATCTTAAGGTGATTGTAACCATAGACTGTATATAAAGGATGGTGGTTCTTACCATGATGTTACCTACTGCTTTCTGGACTTTATATTTTGAGCCTTCAGAGTTTGTTAACAAGCTGTGTTCACAGATTTCATGGATGTGCTGTGCTTCTTACAATTTTTTGTTATTAGATATTTAAATTATAACGGCCCCAACAGGAAGAACATGGTGGAGAAGTTCAGTTCGGTGAAGCCAGGTGAGGCCTAACACACATGGCAGCAGCTGCCTGCTTTGGCAGCTTTCGCTGCACGTGTCATTCACAGTCACCATGCCACTAATATAAGCATTATTAGTGTTTATATTAATGAGTTATGAGTTTTCTGCTAAAGTGCTTGCTTTTTAATTACAAATTACATAATTACTATTCACATTAACAGCACCTTCTAGTGGCAATAGTCATTATATACCACAGGAGGAAGTCAGTCGTCATGATAAAGGTTCAAAGAAAAAATAAAACATTGACACAGAAAAAAAACATGTTTTGTCAACCTATTCAGCCACACTGGCATCTATACACATTTCTTATGTCTTTTTTATCTGAGTGTATTTAGCACATGGCACATGGAAATGAACTGAATCTTTATTTTAAAGATGTTTTCATGTGTCGCCTTTTTTTCCTCAACTCTGACAAACTGACGAAAATGTCATTTGTACGTCATGTGGGTAAAAGTGTAGTATCAGTGTCTTTTCCTGGTAGCGTTTTAGTGGTCGGTTGAGAAAAACACCCTCCTCTTTATATTGATAGACCCCCCCTTCCTGGGTCTCACTTCAATTCCAGAGATTGCAAAGCTGCAGTCGTGTGTGCAGTGATGAACTTTACCTCGATAACAGCTTTGTCTCTTAAGACAGTCTCATATTTCTTTTAACCTAGTTTTCATAAAGCCTTAATTTAATTAATTATTTAATGTATGGCATTGTCTTGTTGAAGAACTCATTTGATTTGTTTCATCCTGGATCTCCATCAGCAGGTCTCAGATTGTGGAGGTCCATCCAGAAGAAATCATCCTGCTCTGCTCCAGCATCCAGTTTTATAACATCCTGGTTCACTGATCCAGCTGGATCAGCAGCTCAGATCAGAGTCATGTTTACAGCTGATAATAGGATTTCAAAGTGGATCATCTGACGTGACTTTCAGCATCTCAACCATCTTCTTCCTAATCAAACATGTGGATGTATTTGACTCTGGACTGTATTTCCATGGAGTTTATACAGATGTTTATCCAGGTTTTAGTGATACACATAAATATTAAAGGTAAGAAAAATTCAGAGTTGATTTTGATCACATTTCTTTTTTTTAAATGTTAAAATGGACACAAAATAAATATTTTATCTAACCCTAACCCTAAACAAAGATGACATGAAAACTATTTTCATTGTATTAAAAGCCAACAGTTAATTTGATAATGTGGACAACTAGCAAAGAAAAGATTGAGCAACAGAGAGAGCTGAATTTGAACTAGTGAAATGATTGATTCTCTCACAGAGAGAATATGATGGCTAAGCTGATTCTGGCTCCTCTCATTTTTTTCCTTATAAATATCGTCAGTGCTATGGCTGTTAAAGTCAAGAAACTCCATACAGGCACTAAGAGGATTTATCTGATCATTTCTGGCTAATTATGAAAGCGGTTTTAGCATAAAGATTTAAACTGATGACATATTGTTCTGTCCCTGCAATGTAGCTGCTGCTGCTGAAGGATACAAACTGAATGTATTTTTATCTTCTTCTTTTTTGGTTCACCATGTTTTCATTAATTACAAGACACTGCGAGTTGTTGCTGTACTTCTTTGAAGACTCTGGACTCACCTGAAGCCGCTGGAATAAGAATAAGAGAAGGTAGTGAAGACTTCTTTATGTAACACAGGGTTAAATTGTTGTTTCATATTGTTTGTGTGTGACTGATTAGTCCGAGTAGATTACTTTAAGTAAAAGTTTTTGGTTCATTAAATATTTTCTCTCTTTTTCTGTCCTTGCGCTGAGTAAAATCTGATGTGTGTTTGATGGAGGAGTCTGGAATAATCACAACAGTCTATCCTGATTCTCTTATAATGAGAGTTAGATGAAGTTCTGGACATGGATCTGAGCTAAAAGCTGCCATAGGGAAAGAAGCAGGATACACCCTGAAAAGGTTGCAAGTCTATCACATAACCAGACAATCATCATTCCTCCGGTGCTGTGAAAAAGTATTGTATCCAGGGATTCACACCTACCGCCACCATGTTTGACTGCTGGTGTGATGACCTTTCTATGAAATGATGGGTTAGTTTTACATCAGAGGTGGCTTTCACTTTCAAACACTCCCATGGATGACATTTTTGCAAAGTTTCTTTCTTGTTGTTGAACCACGAACACTGAGTCTAACTGAAACAAGTGAAGCCTGCGGTTCTTTAGAAGTTGATCTGGGTTCTTTTGTGACCTCTTGTTTGACTTGTCAGGAATAAATTACCTGAAAATGTAAGTGTAATAAATATGCAAAACAGAAAACAGCACTTTTTCACTTGCACTATAGGCTCCAACTAAACATGCATGTTATTGGAACATGGGTGGAAAAGTCACACTCTGCTGGTCATTAGAAAAAAATACAAGTATAAGGCAGTTTTCACTTTTCAGACCCAAAAGCTGAAAAAAGCGAATCTTTTAAGTATATTGTGTGCTCCAAATCCCGTTCTTTAACCCCTGACCCCCAGCTGCTCTCACCAACTGTTACCTTTGCCACTCGCCTGAGCTCAAACCTGAATGGACACATGTTTTGTTTGTTTGTTTTTTTGTTGTCTTAATCTTCTCTGCAATCATTATTTTGAGACAGTGGGAAGGAAAAACTCCATTTTAACAGGAATAAACCTCCTGCAGAACCGGGCTCGAGGAGCAAATTTCCACATCATTTTCAGGCTTTGAGACAATGTTAGACCAGAATGAGGAGCATTTAAAGTTTCAATGGTGTCATAGATTGAATATGCAGCTCTCGTGTTAGAAATAAATCACAGCAAAAGTATGAACACATATGAATTCACAGCATTAATTTTCATCCAGCATTGCTCTGTCATTTGAACTTCTGTTGAGTTTTGCTATAAGGTTTTATAACCTTAAAATCCCTACATGCGTCTCTTGTTCCTCCCTGAATGACACATCACTCTTTGTGCTTACTTTTCATACAAGGAAAGCCTGCAGCAGAGTTTTTATGCCAACCGTGAAGAGGTGATATTTTTCATGTCTGCTGTGGTGTCATAAATTTCCGCTTCTGATCTTTATCTCAATAGAATAAGGTGTTACTTGATGTTTGTGAAACTTACTCACAGGGGACAGTCAGTTGGTATGAGGGCTGAATGACATACGTATCACTTCAGCTGAAATCATACAGCGTCAACAGGCAGTAGTCTTTTAGAAGAAGAAGAGGCATTGAAACCTGACCTAGTTGGTTTTGACTTGATAAAATCAGCCTTTGTAGTTGTACAGAATTTTGGAAAAGTAAAAGCACAAATAAAATAATTGTCATCTTTGATTTATCAACTGAAGATGCCATCTCTCACCTGGAAGTGCAGGGCCGTTACGCCAGGCTGCTCTTTGTTGACTTTAGCTCTGCTTTCAATACGATACTCCCGGACAGACTAATAGTTAAACTGCTGGAAATCGGACTTCCTTCTACCACCTGCCGCTGGATCAGAGACTTCCTCTCAGACCATGTACAGAGTTAGAGTGGGGCCTCATCTTTCCTCAGCCCTCAGCCTTAACACCGGCTCTCCACAAGGCTGTGTACTGAGTCCCCTACTGTACACTCTGTACACACATGACTGTGTTAGTACCCACCCAGACAACGCAGTCATTAAGTTTGCAATGATACCACCGTGGTGGGGCTCATCTCTGGGGGAGATGAGACGGCGTACAGAGCTGTAGTTCAGAGGCTGTCAGATTGGTGTGCAGATAACAACCTGGACCTCAATACCACCAAGACAAAAGAACTGAGCTGCAGCCTGTCAGCATCAACGGGGAGTGTGTGGAAAGGGTCTCCAGTTTCAAGTTTCTGGGTGTGCGCATAGACACAGACCTCCAATGGAGCTCTAACATCTCTGCGGTTTTAAAGAAGACCCAACAGCGTCTCCACTTTCTGAGAATCCTCAGAGAAATGGACCTG
>VUQR01011499.1:0-30256 GCA_015108515.1 Hemichromis elongatus
CTCCACATGAATAACACAGCAGAGCTCGTCTTGCTGCTGAACACATTACTGCCTGAAAGATGGTTAGAATGGCAGAAACACACACACACACGCACGCACACACACACGGAAAGAAAAAAGGGACGCAGCACATCAGTTGACACTAATGACCTACTTTGCAGCTTTTTAATTTCAGACAGCACCGTTCAGCAAAAATCTTGGATCAACCCAGACACACACACTTTTGTTTGTGTGCGCGTGTGTCGCAGGATATTGATGATCAGGTAAAGGGCGAGCGTGTGGGAAAAGCAGCACGCGGCGCACGCGTGTCAGGATGCACATGTGTGCCTGTGCGTATGAAAGAGTAATGTGGAGATGGATGAATAAATAAAAGATCTGGGAAACCCATCAGCAGCTAGCTCTAGGTTGTCATGGTGATGCGGATAGCACAGCACATAGTGCGCGCGTGTGTGTGTTTGTGCGACTGAGAGAGATCATATCACTGCAATGTTTTAGCAAGTATGTGTAACTTTGTTTCAGCCCAGACCTCCTTGAAATCTAACAAAGAGAAGCCTACTTTTCCTTTTTTCTCCTTTCAATCTGTGCCACACTCGATTCTGAGTCTGAAGACACTTTAAAGCAAAACACAAAGAATATAAAGCAACAATTTTGTATTCAAGCACAATGACTTAAGTGGGATGGTTTTGCTTGAAATGCAAACTTTAATATTTGCCTCTTCTTGTTATGCAACCGATGATGATGTAGCCTGTCCTTTGTGTATTAATCTGTTTGCCATTCCTTATAAAGAGTAATGACTTTTTTATGCCAAATTTACAGCTTCATGCTTCTCACCCATCATTGTGTGTGTGTGTGTCAGATAGACTGATGCTCTTACAGCGGTGGTGTGTTATGGATATAGCCCAATACTCAATGCATCTCCTTAGAGACCTGAAAACTGCAGCCTCTTCCTTCTGCTCCTCTTCCCCTCTCCGCTCTGCAGTATGTGTTTCCGCTTTTGTCTACAAAATGGGCCTGTGTGCATGTCCATGTGTGTGTGTGTAGGTGTGTGTGCGTGTGGAGACAGTGTACGCATAGGCGTGTAGATAAGAGTAGCGTGCGGCGCAACCTAGTTTTACCGCATGGCGGTGATTGAAGGTTGATGGTGAAGAAAAGTGCCGGGTGAATTCAAAGTGCATGTGCGGAGTTTAATGAAAGCAACTTCAAACGGCACAAATGTGTGTGTTTGTGTCTGTGTGTGTGTAAGAGAGTGAGAGTGGGAGAGAGAGAGTGGGCGAGGGAGGAAGAGGAAGAAGTCTAGGACAGTGGGATTCTCTCAGCAAAGAGGCTCTCACTAGAAACTCTACCTGGTTACTAGGCAACAGCATAGCACTGCTGCACATTGGAGCACTGGGAAGGGGAGGTGTCTATCTACAACATGTGTGTTTGTGTGTGTGAGTGCTGAGTCAATAGCTGTATTATTTATGAGTATTTTATAGGAAGCGCACGCGTGTATGTGTGCGCGTGGTGCGAGATGGGCGGAAGGGGGGAGGGGGAAATCAAGGGTAAATTAAGGTTGTGTGCGCACGGCGCTCACATGTGCCATAATTGCAGTAGTTTGCCGACATGCTTTGTGGTTAGCGTTAAACTAGTACAGCTTAAAAAGTGTCTGACTGTGTTGTTGGGGGGTAGGGGGGCCGGCTACCTCCCTTTGAAGTGTTGGAGATAAGGTGGAGTGATGCATCACACAGATGGCTGCGTAAAAAGAAAGGAAGGGAAAGGAAGGGGGGCTTGCTAAGCTGACCCAACATTCATTCTCAGCCGAGAATTGCTGCTCATATCTGATTTTCGTTTTTGGGTCACTTCGTATCCATTCGAGGGTGTAACCTGCACCAAACTGAACTGGCAGTGAACTCGCAAAGAGAGGTCCAGAGCAGGAGAAGCCGTCACATCTGTTTCATCCAGGTTGGGGGTGGGGGGTTTAAATAAAAAGAGGAGAAAAACCCTCTTTTAGCAGTCGTTCATTTTGCTGCACAGGCATCCGACCAAAAACGAGTCATATCAGAAATCTTCTGGTTTGTTTTGGCTGAACTTTTTCAATCTCTGTTGAAAGCGTTTCCCTCAGTGAGGTAATTGCGGCTCACTGGAGCTCTGCATTGTACTGAATGGTAACTACTTAAACCAAATGCTCTGCAATCTAGTTAATGTTAATCTCTGCTGCCAGTCTCACCCTGAAGCTCTGAACGGGAAGAGATGTATGATTGAAATGAAACCCGGTGAACTCCCCTCGCTGTAAATGATCAGTTGCTCTCCGGTGCGAAGCGTTGTTTGGCTTGAAATCAAAAAGGGGGCACACAAGCAGGTGCCGGGTCAATGTGGATGGATGATTCTTCTCCTGACAGTTCTAGTGATCGTTAATCGTGTTGTAAAGAAGAGGCAGTCTTATCAAAAGCATGTCTTATTTGCTGTTGTGTGTGTGTCTGTGTACATATGGGTGCCGTTTAATGTCCATTAGACTGTAATGAAGGAAGAGTGCTCTCTGTGGCTACATGTAGGCTCGCTAATAGCCCTCTATTATCACAGTTCAAACACAAACACCGAAACACACGCGCAGAGGGACGCGTGAGGACGCGCGCACCCGTGCTGTCTTTGTTCGAGTTGAAAGGGCGCTGTGAAGCAGCTGAAGCAGCTCAAGTGCAGGACGCCTGGTATGTGTTAAACAGCCTGTTTTTAGCTGAAGTGTCTCTATCGTGGCGCTGTTACATACTTGTCTGGAGAGGACTCAGCCACACGTCTCAGAACAAAACACGGAACACTGTTACACTGAATATAAATCCAGCAATTAGTTGGCCCCTCATAATGCTGCTTCACTGCAAACATGAAAACATGAGGACACTTTAATACAAAAGGATTGGAATCTTTGTGATTCAAAGATATAATATCTATTGTAAACCACTGTATGGTTTATGTAACAGACTTAAAGATATGCCCTGAACTATGTAAAAGCAAAAGGCTGTAAGAGAAACTTAGTGAGAGTTTAGATTTGGTATTCTCTTCATCTGCAGTCATGTGTAATGTCTTTGAGCACCTGTCATTTCTCTATACTTTGCTTTTTTGTAATTTTTAAAAAGTGTTCTTGAGTTATAGTTCACAAGGATTTCTGAAGATGAACATTGGCTGCCTTTTCACTCATTTTCAATCCAGTTCTTGTACCTTCTAACGCCCAGTCTGTGTTTTTCTGTTTGTTAAGCCACTTTATGCTGACCAACCCTAAAAAGGCTCCCATGTATGCATGAAAGAGATCAGGAGGGAGGTTTTGATCCACCATGGAACAGCACCTGATTGGCACTGTCAATTTCCAGCGTGACAATGATCCTAAACACTGCAAATGTAGTAACAGCATACCTGGATTGAAAACCGCAATCAGTCATGGATTGGCCTCCCCAGAGCCCAGACAGTGTGGGATGTGAAGCAGTGTGGGATCATCTCACAGAGAGTGAAACAAAAAGGGAAGCGGCGGCCAAAGAAGAGCTTTGAATGTCCTTCAAGAAGCCTGGAGAACTATTCCTGAAGACTACTAACAGAAATGACAAGAAAGTTGCCTAAAACAGTTCAGACTGTGCTGAAGAATAAAGGCAGTCATATCAAATATCAACTTTCTAGCTTGTTATAATTGTACGAACTGTACACTTCATCTATTTGCCAATTCCCCACTATATCGAAATGATTTTGCACAGTACTGTATATTTCCACATACTGATATATGTGAACAAAATCTCACTGCATAGTGCATGTAAATGCATTAGTTACACTTCTTGACAGAGACTGTTGTGTAGAAGAAAAATGTAATAGAGGAAGGAAGTCTATAAATGAAACTATATTCAGGATTCTGCGCAACACATCGTTCAAGTGAAACCTTGGAACACCGGCTTAGGCTTCATTTACAAATGGTTTAAAAATACCATTGTTTCTGTTTTTGGTCTGCATTTCTACATGTTTGGATTATAAATACTTCAGATAATGCAGCAGTGGGACCACCTTTGCATTCACTGCTGTCTCTGCGTCCTCTGATGTACGACGCAGACCAGAGGTCACCGACACAAATCTCGGTTGGTGGAAACCTGACTGGAAGCCTAATGGAAATAAGGCTGTTTACACAAAGTGTGACTTCTTAGCGTGACACACCTGTAATGCACGCATAAAACTTTCTGCAGCAGCAATCAGCCACTTCCCTACTGAGGATCAACAAAGTTAAGCTCGGTGTGTCATTTTATGAAAATTTTATTGACACGCAGACATGACTAAAACCAGGCAGACGATAACACGCTGACATTAAATTAATGCGCTGGAAAGAGAGCGGCAGAGCACATCAGAAAGTGACTCACTCGTACACCATTTATTCATTCTTCCCTTTTGCTCACGCACTTAACCACTTATAGTTGGTGGCCATTAGGATGGAATTTGCAAGCATTTTTTTATTACATATCTTCCTCTCGACGACATACGCGAGCTAATAGAATGTGAGCGAGTCGCTTTCTGCATCCGTGCTGTTTTCCCAAGTTAAAACTTTCTCACGCTGTTATGCAGAGCGTAGAGACGCAAGACCTCCAGTGGTAAATGTCTGCAGTTTGCAGACAGCTAATTGTGGAAAAGCATCATCTGGTTCTCACCCACTGTTTAGAGGCACCTCGGACAGACTTTCAGAAACAACGGTTGAGTTAGTTTAACCTGCAATTAACCCAGCAAGGAGAACAATTCAGTGTTTTGCTGTGGAAACTCAACAAATACAAATGCATTACAGTAAGGCACCAGTTGGTCCTTTATGGTAAGATAGTGTGCGTATGCTGATTGTCAACGTACGTGGGTTTTTGTGAATAACACAGCGGTCACAAGCTCCAGCCAACATTTTTTGTTTGTTTGTTTTTTTCACCGTCCTTCTATCTGTTAGGATGCCCAGTGGTGTTTATGTGTGTATGCCATAGTGCACTGCAGGCAAAGGATGCGCTAACATGAGGCTCTGTGACGGCCCTCCCACGCACCGAGCTCTGATCTGGTTTGATCCGGTTGGCGGCTCTGTGATGGCATCTCTGTGGAGTTTGAGCAGGGCCCTCCTTTTGGCTAGCTGAACACCAGGAGCAGAGATTTAACAAGATGCTGAGCTAACGAACATATCAGAGAGCGATGGACTGAGGAGTGTTTGTGTGGGTATGTGTGACAGAGAGGGAGGGAGAATGCGTGCCCGACGTAAAGCTGTCAGGCCAACTAAGGGTAGCAAGGCTCAAGTCCATACTGGTCTGTTACTCTGAAATACATATCAGTCAAGACCAGTACAGCCAAAGGAAGACTGTTAATTCCCCCTTGCAATAATTGAATTGATAGCAACAAGACTCAAACACAGAACCTAGCATGCATCGGGAGACATAACTTTTACTCATTTAAATTCACTTTAGAACACAATGCTTCAACTCCACATGTGAGCGGGTGGAGCCCTGAGTTGGCCGGCTGGTTGGGTCTGGGCTGGTGGGCTGCTCGTCTCCAACCCAGTGTGAAGGCGGCCATCTCCTGGGTCTGAGTGAAGGGGGACAATCTCCAGGCGGTGAAAGGACCTGGCAGTATAGAGTTTGTATGGGGAGTGGGAGTATGTGTACAGCGTCCATTTGTATATCTCCATGTTGTGTCTGTGTGTCAGGTCAGGTCTTAGACTCTCTTTTAGAACATCTCAGACTCCCCCAGGAGTGGGGCCTATTTTCCCCGCCACTCTCCCTGCCAGTGGCTGGTGTCCCTATTCATTGGTGGTTCTCGGTGTCCAGGGCTGGGTGCTCAGGTGTATACTGGCCCGTTCCTGAGAGCTCAGTCTGCACTAGATGGCTGCTGGTGGAGCCTGCAGGCTCGTCGCTGCTGGGTGACGAGCCAGCTCAAATTATGTCTAAGCCGTTCACTTTTATCTACTAAATCGCTGTCAAACCTGAAATAAGGAGGTGGACCCTGCAGTGTGTAAACTGAAAAAAAGAAGGTGGGTTGTAAAGCAGATTCACATTCAGCTGTATGTAGACATTTTAAGTAGACCACAGTGTATTGTATTTGCCAAAGGGTATCAGCTGATCTGCCTGCTGTGCAGTGAAGCATGTCTTCGTAGACTATCAGCCTCCGATAAACGTAAAACTCCATCTTACACTTAGAAGCAAGAAGAATGTCTTTAGTTCAAATAATGACTTCAGAGAAACACACATAGAGACACGTCTCTATAAAAGAGTTTGTCCAAACCGCAGCAGTGACACTATCAGAAATCAGAACATTAGAGGAAAAAACCATGTCACAAATATAAAAAGATACTATTTGTTATAGTATTTCAGAGACTCAAAGAGAGTGTTGACTTTCTGCTGTCATCCACAGATCACCACCCTGTCAGATGTTACAGTTTCTGTTAATAGCCCAGTCTTTACGCAAAGAGGGGCGTTAAGGGTAACTTACGGCCACCCAGAGTCAGTGTTGTGCTGTCGGTTGAAGATCCTGAAAAAGCAACAAAACTGATATATGTCTGTTCATCATGAACTGTAGAGATTAGTGTGTTGATTTGATAGTCCACAGTGACCTTAGACGCTTGCTTTAAGTACCATAAATGACCTGTTAAAACATAGACCTCTGCTGAGATTCAGAATCCTAAACATTACACATAATGACCGCTTCAAGTTATACAATATCATACCATGGATTCTCTGCTAGCTGTCCTGCAAAAGCAGAGCGCCAAATTCATACAAAAGTAGTTGTTTATCTGTTGTTAGTTTTACGTTAAATGCTTCTAATACCTTGGAAGCCCCAGCCTCCTGTGTGTGTGTGTGTGTGTGTGTCTATATCTGTGTGAATTTTTCCTAACTGAGTTGAACATGATGTTTGTGCGACCTTGCATATTATTTCCTAATTTGGTAACTCACATGGTGAGCTTTGCTGCAAGTGTGTGCGCACTGTGTGTGTGTGTGAAAGGGAGTGTGTGTGTGTATGTCTTCACAAGCTTTGCGTGTTTTTTTCTGAATGATTACTATCAGGTGTAGTGGATTATGTGAATGCGTATTTGTCAGTGTTTTTGAGGGTGTTGTTGTTAAGAGGCAGTCGTGCTTCCTATGTTATGGCAGAGAGCAGGAGAGAGAAGTGAGCAGTAAGAAAGCATAACGCCATCTGGGCGAGAGACAAATTCAGCCCAGTGAGACATCAGCAGGGAGGAGATAAAACACAATATGAAGTTAGTTCTAAAACAAAGCCAAGTTGGGATTTTTTGTGGGAGTATAAAATGACCCCCACCTTAAGAATACTTCTGCTTTTTGCTCAAGTACTTGAAACTAACCCACTGAAATGACTAAAAACAGCTTTAACCTCTGGAGAAGGGATGTGGCATTAAAGGCTCAGCAAGGGTAGCTTCTAATTTTACACATATCCTTGCCCACTTATATTTGTGCCTGTACTCATTTGAATAGTGAGGAGGAGACTATAATTCAGGGTTTAAACTAGGAGAAAGGAAAGATGCACCGAGCAGATGTGTACCCATACAGATGTTACTTAGGCCAAAATCATGGGGGGATTGTGGTCAGCGTATAGATATTTTTAGAGCACAATCACTTTTTTCAACACAACACTACTTACTGATACATTGGTCACACAGGGAACAAATACATAGTGGTATTAAACATTTTAAAATTCTTTTGGTAAAGATAATTTTGCTCAAAATAGATTGTTAGTGATGCTAGTTTCCATCAGACAAAAGATAAAGGTATCCGCACGATGTTAAATAATGAATGCTTTCAACTCAAAAGACTGTGCTTTTCTTTAAGAATTAAACAGGCGCAGTTTGAATATAGCAATACAAAGTTTAACTCTTGGTGTTGTTCGAGAGTTATGATGTAACAATGCTGTCAGCTTGGGTGACAACTCAAAATCTCTTGGATCCTTTGGTTTAATATTTAAAACAATGTTAGCCTAATGTAACCCAAACTTTAGTAAATAAGGATGAAATTTACTATATAAACTACCCACAATACCAATACCAAGATTATCAACATCTAAGTAGCTTTTGATGATTACTCCTTACAAATGAATAGTGGAATCATGTGTACGTTACTTCTACATGTATGTTATTGATATCTTTAATCTTTAAATTCACGTAACAGTGATGCTAAAAGTGTCTAATTTATTGCTTTTGCTCATACTATGAATATTTAGGTTGCATAGAAGATGAATATAGTTATGGTGTTTATGAACAGCCATTTTCGAAATCTCATTATATCATAACCATAACAAGAAAAACACAATGAACGAACATACATGGCTAAATTTTGACAGATTATTGTTTGCTAGTTTAAAAAAAATTCACAACTTAGAATTAACTAAGCAAATAGGTCAGAGGCTAACATTGGATACGTTTCAGCTAGCATCAGGTTAGCGAGTAGCCATCCAATGTATTTATAAAACCTGGAAGGACAATGGAAATATGTGTGAAAATAGTTAGTTTGGTTAGTTTTAGAGGTGATTTACAAAGTTGTGCTGTTTTCTAAACCTGGGCACAGTCAGTGGATTTCAATATTAAGCGCAAAAAATTCCGAGATGCCTTTTTTGCTGTTAATTAGTGCCACAATTAGCAGTAAATTGTGTGTTAATAAATCAGTTTCAGTACTTGATTTAAATATTCTCCTTCCTTGAGAAAAGAACTTCTAGACATACATTTGTGATGGATTTAGTTGCAAAAATTTGAGTTCCCACCAGTTATATAAGAATCTTGTAACTGCGCTCTTTTTGGAAATACAGACAATACTTTTTTACACCATAGTATAGGGGTGGGCAACTCCAGGCCTCGAGGGCCAGTGTCCTACAGGTTTTAGATGTGTCCTTGATCAAACACTGCTGATTTAAATGGCTAAATTACCTCCTCAACATGTCTTGTAGATCTACAGAAGCCTGGTAAAGAATTAATCATTTGATTCAGGTGTGTTGGCCCAGGGTGAGATCTAAAACCTGCAGGAAACCAGCCCTCGAGGCCTGGAGTTGCCCACCCCTGCCATAGTAGTTTAGAAATCACACATTAAACCAAAAAAATCAGCAAAAGACATCACAGTTATGGTTGATAGTGAAAGTAAGGGCATTTCCACACAAACACATTGTGAATAGAATGCAAAGGATTGGCAGTAACCAGCCACTAACCAGTAAGGCTAATGAAAAAGGCTTCAATTTGCTACGGAGCATAAGGATTAGACTCAGAAGTGATGGAAAAAAGGTGATGATGATGAGTCCATATTTATCCTGTGTACGAGCCTGTGGGAGCGCAGTTATGATCTGGGGTTGATTCATTTGCTCAACATAATGTGCCAAAATGTGCTGGATAAGAGTTTACAGAGTGATCTCACTCTTCCATCATCAATACAAGATCATATGGAAAAATGAATGCAACTCTGGTGGAAGTAAAAATGCTCAGTGAACGCATGCTTTTTCTTTATCCACAGATTGTCCTATTGTTAATGTGAACATGCTGAATATTATTGCCTAAGAACGTCAACACGTTGTCAGCATAATCCTGTTATCAAGCTGACGATAGGATTTAGCTCAAATACAGCCTGACAGAGTTGGCTGTAGATGCTTAGTTTCGTTTATTGCCTTGTTTATTGGGTTTTTCCTCACTCTGAATTATTATTTGGGTTTTTTTTTTTGCGAGGGGTTCTGCGTTGATTCATTTTTTTCCCTATTTGATAGAAAACACTTTATTTGATTGTTCCTTGTAACAAATTTCTCCCTGAAAAAAAACTCCTTATTAACAAAGAGTAGATTTTGTAATAATTTTATTATAATGTTGGCAATTTTTCTTGGCTCTAGCTAAAACCCTTGAGTGGGTGGTGGGTCAAAACTAGAAAAACACCCACTTCCATTTATCTTGAGGCTGACGAACTTTAAAGCTCCAATTTCTACAAGCAGAACAATCTACCACCCAGCAGGAAAAGTGGCGAAACTTTCAGGAAGACGTGTGAAAGACCTGGAAATGAGTGAAAATCCCCAAACTAATGACAGTTCTTGTGGAAGAAGAGGAAGCTACATTCAACCACCACCTTATATACAAAGCAAACCCCACAGCAGGTAGCTGCTATGTTTGATTTAGCAGATTTTTTTTTTTACCATTTCTGATGCAAACCCAAAAGGCTTCGTGTCTCCTTGTGAGATCAAACCGGGGATCTTTCCCTTACTAGGTGTTATCTTGAAGGACAGTCGGTATAACAGTGGGAGACAGTCATGCGTTTTCCAAGGGAAACTCTGTTATTTAGTTTCTGCAGAAAACTGTTCTGAGAATAGGAAGTCATGATGAGAGTTACATAACAAAACTCTTATTAAACTGCTATAAAAAGTTCACAAAAAATAATTTACATCTCCTGGTGGGTGATTTATTTTGATGGGTGGTTAAATGAGATGGTCACAATCTAATTGAGACATAATAAAAGTTGTCGGGGTAAACATGGCTAATAGGAGTAGCCTGGAGGAAAAAGTCACTGTTGAGAGGAGCTTCAATCAGAAAATGAATAAATGAATGGTGAAAACAAAAGGTGGCATAAAATGGGAAAACTTTGTAATAACTATTGTTGATAAGTGGGAAAATTATCTCCATTATTAACCTTTAGTTATTAATTATAAGGCTTAACAACTTTTAATATAAGAAACGATAATAATGTTTACTAATTGAATAACAGTTGGCGCATAGAACATTATTTGGTTTGTTTTCATAAAGTTCCAGCCGAATGTTTGTATATAGTTCATAAATGATGCACACAGCATCTACAGTTAGTCCGGATTATGATTTTTGCTTCCCACAATTAAAAGGACATGATTGGGCAGTATAGAAAATGTGTGCTTCACGAACAGAACGCAGAATCAAATCAAATCAAATCAAGCGCTTCCCTGAACTGGCCCCCAATCACACGCCTGCCTGTGCTCGTCACAGCTGTACCCTCCACTGCACAGCTTGAAGTTTCCTCGACTAGACTAGACAAGAAACTCTGAGCTAAAAGACAGATATGTGACAAAAAGCAATTGTCTGGCAAATGCTAAGGAAAAGATGGCGGTTTTGACCATTGGACCATTGCTAAAGGAGAGCCTAAGTATATCTCTGAGACCCCAGTGGCTTAGAAGCATGTGAGTAGTTATGAACATTTAATTATATAAAACATAACAGCTCTTATTAGCTATTACAAAATCCATAATACTACATATCCGTCCCTCCACTTACTTAACCCTTTATCCAATTCAGGGTCATGTGAAGGCAGCAGTTCAGGCTGGCATCAGGAGAGGTGATGTACACTGGAGAGGCTGCCATTCTCTCACAGGGCTTAATACTTTATATACATTATTTGTACTTCCAATAGTAAAATAAGTGATAAACTAATAATTTACCATTTTTTGAATGTTTATTACAGTGTTTTCAATAGAATAATACGAGGTGGTGAATAAGGGGGAAAAAAACAGAAGTAAAAGAAAAATATTCATAAAAATAAAAAAACAGAAGAAGAGAGGGGAGAGGACAGGTGACAGCGCAGGATTCTCAAAAATAGCTGTTTCTCTTTCCGACTCTGTGTCTCAGCTGTGATGCAACAATACACACAGCAGCTCAGAGTTTTTAATTTTTAATTTATTTATTTTTGCATAAGGTGTGGGAACACCAGGGGGACTCTGTGCATGTGTATTTGCTGTCGGCGCATAAAAAAACCCTCTGTGTTCTTCTGCATGTGTGCGAGCGAGCGAGCCCCCCAAAGGCAAAGGCTCCAGATGGCCTTAAAACAATGAACAGCCTTTCTGCCCCTCTTGTTACCCTCCTCAATTCAATTAACAGCTGATCAAACCAAGTGGGCGAAAATTGTTCACTTCTAGAGGCTCAATCACCTCAGCAACCGCGCACACACACACACACGGGCGCGCACACACAGACATGCACGCACGGTTTTGTTATTGGAATGATGTTCTCACAGACAGTCCGAGGCACACATAAATATGAAAATAATATGAAAATACCAACAACATGAAACATATTCACTTAAGCAGATGGGACATCGGAGGATAAATACAAAGAGAGCAAAAAACAAACAACTATAGAAAAAGGCCACGGAAGAATGGAGAGAGATAAGTAACAGTGGTAGTGCTCCCATTTCAGTTCAATTCAGCTGTATTTATATAGTGCCAAATCACAACAACGGTAGTCTGAAGACACTTTACAATATAAGGTAAAGACCTTAAAATAATACAGAGAATACCATCAAAATCAGACGATGTGCAAGCTTTTGGCAACAGTGAGAAAGAAAAACTCCCTTTTAACAGGAAGAAACCTCTGGCACAACCAGACAGATAGGGGTGAGGAGAGGGAAGCAGGACAAAAGACACATTGTGATACATTTAATACAGAGTGGTGTATAAACACAAAGTAACCCAACGCAAAAAAGTGAAAAGAGGTGAGTGAAGAAGAAACACTCAGTGGATTATGGGAACCCCCCCAGCAACCTAGGCCTACTGCTTCATAGCTAAGGGAGGGTTCAGGGTCACCTGATCCGACCCTAACTATAATCGGTATCAGAAGCCTAATCTTAAATTATGTGAAATTGCTGTATGTGAAAATTACACAGTGTAGCACAAAAGTTAAACTTCAGGCTTAATAATCTGTGACAACCCTCACACCTCCACAGACCATTCCAACTTTTTTGCTAGTGTAACTACTGTTTGCATGAGGTACATTCAGCATATTGTGGCTGTCCAGCTCATCCACCTCCTCCAGGATGCCACATCCGAGGGTGCCGTCACAACATGATTTGCTGTATCCCCCTCCATATTCTCAAGAGTGTGGAGGACATACCAGGAGAAGGGAGCAGGCTCACGCAGAGCACATGTGACAGATGTAAAGGAGTGTGGAGAAGCCGTAGCAAATGTTATGCTGCCTGTAATGTCATCTGTGAAGAGACTAGGGCGCCAGTGTTCCCTGGCGAAAGACGATCAAGCTGCACAGCAATGATCATCGACTGCAAATCCCACCAAAGCATCTCAGGCTCTCACGGCATGATCGTGGAGTCTGCTTGTGACAGTTTGATTAGAAACATGCACGTGCGTAGCCTGCAGAGGTCATTTTATAGCGTTCTGTCGGTGCTCTTCCTCCTCCATGCTCTTGATACTGTGTAGGGAGATACTGCAAACCTTAGTGTGATGTCACATGTGGATGTGCAGTCATGCAGTCATGAGGGACGAGTAGAGAGCAATGGTCTGTGGCCAACACCTGGAAAAACCATTCCCTTTTGGGGGTTGTCTCATTATAGCCTCTCTAGTGCACCTGTTGTCAATTTTGCTGCACCAAAGCAGGTGAAATGGATTCGCAGTGGTTTTACGCCTTAAACCGGAAAGACTGATATCCCTAAAGTTTGACTGAGTGCGTGTTACGCTGTGATGATCGAGTGTTACTTTATTTTTTCCCCTTTTTGAGGAGTGTAGAATTTAATCATGAGGCGTTGCACTGGATTGCATTAGATTTAGCTGGTGTACCCGATGAAGTGGCTAGTGCTTGCACATGTGAGCATTAGGCCTGTGCATTCTGTGTGTGAGAGTGTGTGCATGTGTGTATTCAAGTGGGAGAAGATGCTGATGAGGTTAATGGAATGATAGGCCTCTTACAAGCCCTCTCATTAGGTGTAATGGGGGCCTCTGTAAATTGCTTCTGCCACGCACACATACACATGCATGGACAGTGACACACACACACACACACACACACACACACACACACACACACACACAAAGAGACAGGAAATGGGTATGGCAGAAACTTGGATGTGGTGACATTTGATTTAAGGGAGGCGAGCATGATGTAAAGTACAGACAGAAATGGGGAGAAATACTCCGCGAGAGAAAGACTCAAAATTCAGAGAGTATTGGGGAAAGGCCAGAATAAGCCAATATTTGTAGACTAATTTAGGAGTCTCCCGGCTGGCCTTTAAATCTGTCAGTTCTGGCTGAAATACTGTCAGTATAGGTTGTAAAATTGGCTCCCTGCGCAGCAATCTCTGCACACCTACTGGTATGGTATCTTGGCTTATGACTGGCCTTTGAATAAAAAAATAAGTTCTGTCCAGTCAGCGTGACTCACCTCAGCCATAATGGCCATGATACACTGTATGTTTGCACTTTTATAGCAATATTAAGTAATTTACACTGTTTATCTTTGTGGAATCCTTCATCTTAGCAAGTTATAATGAACTTAGTTTACTTTTGTGTTAAGTTCAATGGAGACATTTATTTCCTTATGATTTGTTATGGGGTTTTTTTTCAGTTTTTCAAAGAAAGAAAGCATGTAGTGGTTTCTATCACAGTTGAGGACTTTCTGAATTGCATCTCAACATAGGAATGTAACATTTAGAGCATTATGAATGACATGATATGAGCAGTATTATAGGTTCAACTTAAACCCGTGGGCCATATTATTAGTTACAATTATTTAACTACTTGTTAACGCAAGTCATTAATAAGCCAGTGCATTCAGGTATGTAGACATGATCAAGACAACCTGCAAAATGGAGAAGAATGATGATTTAAGTGGCTTGAGGGTTTAGGTGAGGGATGCAGAAGAACATCTCTTTCATTCAACACATTAAAGCAGATGGGCCACAGTGGCAGAAGACCACATCCAGTGTCACTCCTGTCAACAAAGAACAGGAAACAGAAACTAAAAATTCTCACAGGCTCGCCAAAATTGGGCAATAGAAGATTGGAAAAATGTTGCTGGATCTGATAGGTGTCGATTTCTTCTGTGACATTCAGATTGTAGGCACTGAATTTGGCAGGAACAACATGAGAGCATGGATCTATCTGCCATGTATTAACTATTCATGCTGTTGGTGGTGGTGGTGTTAGGATGTGGGGGAGCTTTTACTCTGCACTCTTTGGGCTCCTTAGTGGCAGCTGAGCTGAAAGGCCACAGGTTACGCGAGTATTGTTGCTGACCATGCGCATCCCTTTATAGGCCACTGTCTACAGATGGGAATCGAGGACCAGTTCTTGTAGAAAACCGGTTCCCAGTAGTCCAATTCTTTGTAATTATTAGTCTGCCTGCCTATCGATCCCACCTATCTGTTCCTGCATTCGCACAACAATCAGCTTATTTCAGTTTGTGTGTCAGAGGAGGAAATTAACATCACACACTAGATTTATATTTATTTTTATTGCGCAAAAGGACGAAATAAATGATAAAGTGGAAAACTGCATCCGGGACAGAAACCTCAACAATTTGCTGCTCACACATCTTCCAAACAGCATGCTAACACTAAGCTAGCCAAGAACCCAGAGCGAAGCTGAATGAATGCCGATCCCAGCAGCCAGACCCTCAACAGGTAACAAGCAGGTGAGCAGTCAGGCTGCAGCCTCCCTTTCTTCACGTTTTTAAAGCAGAATCACTGGAGATCATTTTTTTGTGCTGTTTTTCATCTTTGCTTTATGCGATCAGCTCTGTATTTTACTAAGAGAAAAGTCTTAGAGACGTATGTCCTCATTAGGGATTATGTTGCTGTATGGGTTGGTGGCCTCAGGTTTATATTTTTAAATGGTTATTATGAGACAGTGTGTTTCAGCTAATTTACAGAGTAACATGAAAGTAATGTAAGGAATATGACAAATAACTTTTCCAGGAGTGATGTAATAAGTGATATTAATAAGGGAATCGGAATCAGTAAATTCATATTAATTCCCATCTCTACCAGTGGCTATCAGTTACAATTTTTTTCACTATCAGGTCTTTGAAAACAAACAAAAAACACTCTGAATTTTAAGAAGCTCTTATTTGATTTACTAATATGCTATTCTGTATTTTTTTGGCAGCTAACACTATTTAAACTATACTCAAGCTACTATTGCAAATGGTCCTGAGAGCAGCTTCCCATGGTAATAAATTAAAACCATTAAACATACAATTACAAATTTCTAAACAATAACAAAAAGTAAAAAATCCTAGAAACAAAAGCTTTAAAAAATCTGATTGGAGGTTAGGAATGTCACAATACCAGAAATTTTGTAGTCAGTGTAATTTAATACCAGAGCAAAATGATCATCCTGCATACTTAAATGTAAAGGCCTTTATTAAAAAGTGATTTGAAAGCACAGAAACTGTGGCAAACCATTTATTTTAATGTTAAAATAATATTTTTTTAACAGAAGCAGTCTTAAATGTTTTGATGGTTGTCGAGTAGCCTACTAATGCTGCAGTTACATTAGCTTAATGTTAGCTTTAGCAAACATTTCAGCTTGTGGAACAAAGCTGTCCCAAACAAAATGGTAACGTGCATTTCAGGACAGTGTAAGAAGGAGAGTACAATTGATGCTGTTAATGTAAATCGAAACCTTGCTTGAATTAGCTCTGCATGCCAATCTTTTAGCTGCATTGCTAAATTGGTATTTCCTCCCTTGATTCAAAAATCAGGCTAATATCATTTGCCTTTTGCGACTCAATTATTGTTCCTTGCACATCTCCTCCATGACTGCAAAGTAGCTTCCGTAGCCGACTCCATTTTTCTTACCAATGAGTCGGAGCAGAGCTGTTGCAGTAGTTGCACCAATCGCCACCTTTCATATTTAGTTTTTTGTTGGTACATTTGTAGTTCTGTCAGGGTTGCCAAGTTTTCTCCTTCTCGTCTCCAGCATAGAATGATACACTAGAATACTTGTAGCCATATGAGAACTCCTTATGTCCCGTATCAGTGCATAAACTTCCTATGTCACCTACAGCACTAAAGAAGGACATCTCTGTGGCAGATTGGTGAGACAGGAAAATAAATATTACAGTGGGATTGTAGACTAAGAAAGCTAGGAAAAGGCTAAACGATAGAGATGTGGGGATAAAATAGAAGAGAGGGTTTCAGGAACTAAAAGGAAGACAAGTTCAGAAGAGGACAGAAATGAAGCGGTCTAGCAAAGAAGGAAGCAGTGCAGTCATAAATACAGAAGAGGGAGCAAAGTCAGTTTAATTACATTAGGAATGAGTTGAGGTTGGGAGAGACATTGGAGAATAAGCGTGAGAGAGAGAAGTAATGTGTTTTGAAGGTTGAATGAGTGCAGCCATGAGAGAGCATCAGTCGCTCCCTCTGCAAGACATGCAATCATTAATTTAGCGTGGAAGCAGCAGGTCATATCTGGTTCTTTTAGTGCACGCAACTGAAAGAGGAGAACATGCTACCTATTACGCTACACCCACACCTGCCCCCCATGTCTTTAACCTCTTAAACTGTATTCATGTATATAACGCTACTAGCATTGACAACAAAGTGTGTTACAGTCTAACTTTTAAAGCAGTGGGCACAACAATCATCTTTGGCACCGTAAAACACGTCATGTCCTTTATTTACTCTGCACGTAGAGAGTAAGAGACGACAGGAAGTGAAAAAGCAATTCACTTTATAAGTGCCTTTGACAGGGAAGATAAATGTGACATTAAAACTCTTTGTATCGCTTCAGCTTTAAACAAGCGGCTCTTTGCGTATATGTGTGTCTCTACCTATGAGCACGTGAGCCAGAGGGACTATGACACTTTGGGAAAATGACTCCCTTAATCATGTTCAGCATAATATTTTCAGTTTTTATGCATCCCTGCAATGAATGCCACTTCTGCTGGGGTGGAAGGTCTGAGCGTGTGTGTTCTGGTTTAGCATAAAGATGTACACACAGTGATGTGATGGGAGCTGATTTATCTCCAAACCTGAGACACGTTTGACCTTTATCTTCACTAGGGGGGAAGAAAACGAGGGAGCAAAAAGCACGGCGAGAAAAAAAAGGGGAGAATAAAGGAGGTTGGAGGGTGGCAGAGGAGCTGTGTCAGTTCTTTGTGATTCCCTTTTATATAAAACACCCGTGTTGACGCTTATCTTCACAAACATGCAATCACTTTTATAAAATGTCACATTATTGCTTTTACTTTCTGAAGCTGACTGTCTGAATGCCAATTTTTGTGAATCAAGACACAGTATGTGTCTACTTAGCGCACAGCCTGGAGCTGGTGGAGCATGATTTAGCCTGGAAATCACAGCTTGATCATACTTTGACATGCACACAGTTTAAATTAAAGACTGCACATAAATCTGACAATACGATATTTACAAGGGCATGCATTCTTTTTGAACGGCAAGCGCACTGCTTCATGCATAGACTGTATACAAAAGATAGATGTAGCCACCTTAGATTATTGACTTCTTAAAGCTTCCATTTTGGCATCCTGGCTGTTGGCATATTGCTTTTTTTGTGAAATCAGAAATGACAATATTTGGGAATTGAATGAAGTTGGTTGTTTGCACAAACACAGTTACATAATGCACTCGCCACAACTGGATCACAGACTTCTTGCCTTTGCTTTTAGCAGAAACCTTTAATGACATTTGAAAAAGCCTCAACCACAACCACAGACCAGAGGCCATCTTCATTGACTCAGATCAGGTGCTTAGCAGAGCCTGTACACTTGTACAGTTGTGACAAATTATCCCAAAACCACTGTTATAAACTGGCATCTAGTGGGATTGACTCGTTTTTTGAGTCTGCCTCAAGTGGTCAAATTAGGAATTGCAGTTTTTAAGCATTTCATTTTTCAGTCCTGAAAAATGCGTCTGGTTGGTACCACTAGCTTGTTGTTTAATGGTTGAGCTAGGGAGTTTCATTCATTTAAAATGGGATCCTTAGAAGCTGTAAACATGCCCAGATTAACCTAAACAAGTTTTTGGTTCAGCTAGTGGAGGATTGGTTTCAAAATGTCAGGTTAGTCCAAGCTTATAATGCTTTTAACCAATGCTGTACTGCGTACTTAAACCATGTGTGTGTCGCGTCGTTTGACCTGTGTTGGCCTTAATCTTTTCCACACAGAGAATTCAATAAGGAATCAATAAGAGAATCGACAAAGAATCAGATCAGTCAGCAGAAATAACAACACTGGCGGCGGTAACATCCTGTCAGCGTCCATCCCTCATCAGACAGCTGCAAAAAGCAGCACTGGGTGGAAGTGTAGACATTTAACAAGTACTTGTTTCAGAAGTCATCTTATACGATAGAGTAGAAGGTTTTGTCCGTTTGAGGAGTCCTTTTTGCATGTGCTGACCCCAGTTGGAGTCACGTGTGGTGTACTTTTGTCACCAAAATAATGAAAGGGCAAAAAAAAAAGCTTCACCCCAGGAAATGTTACTCCTGCATTAAAAGTGGAGCTGGAAAATTTTATGTTCACTGAGCTGTCAGATTTAACTGAGGTTAAATAAAAGAGAGTAATTATGTGCATGATGAGTGTTTCCTTTTTTTTAAGCTGTGTCTGTGTGTGTGTGTGTGTGGGCATGTGCACAAGTGAGCAAGTGTGCGTGAGGTACAAAGTGAGTATTTGTATGTATAAAGGCTTTAGGCTAATCCTGTTGTATTCAGCTGGATCAAAGTTGCTTTTTAAGCTCCATTTGTTGACAGTGTGATCCTGCTAATGGACTAATGTCTCCACCAAACACCGTGGAGACAACTGAAGACACAAACACACACACACACACTCTAAACACTTGTGTTTACATGCTTGCCCACTTTAGGTGTGTATTTATTTGTATGTAGTCACCATAGGACTGAAAGAAATCACACAGACAAATACACAAAAGGAATTATCTAGTCTTTGGTTAGAGTTCTGACATGCTTCATTGTACACTGTGGAAATGATCTCCTCTTAACACACACTCTGATGCACGTACACACACATGTACAGCAGGTGGCTGTCAAGTAGGGCTGTGGTGCTCTGTTCAGTCTCCTCAAGCATGTGACAGCTTCTAGACAGCAGGAGAGACATAACGATGGATAAGAGAGGGGAGAAAGTGGAGAGCTGTGGAGAGGGGAGCTGCTGGGGAACGGAATAAAAGAAATGAGATGCACAAAAAGGCCGGAGGGAAAAATGAAGAGTTAGAGGACGCTGAGATACATTTTGTGTTGTACCGCTTCTGTGCTCCACTGTTTTCACATCCGCTTTCGGTGTTGGGCTTTTTAGTCCTGCTGCAGTGCCCGAATTGTGACAAAACAGCAATACATGCAATCACAGGAAAGAAGTAAGAAAGCTAAAGCAGGAATTGAAGATGGCCTGTGAGAGCTCCACCACCGGGGACATACGTAGTGTAACAGATGTTGGTAGCTGAAGACCCAAATATATCGAAACATTTTCAAGAGATCGGTTTGTGGCAGGGATCAAGCTACATGGATGATACGTGTTCATAGATGTAGTGTTTATAGTGTTAGTAACATTTCTTGTTTGACCATGACTGTTTTCATGTTGGCTTTATAAAATAATCATCCTCTGCTGATAACGCCATGTGTGTATCTGTACCTTTGGACTGCAGTTGGCGACGCTGAGAGTCGTTCTCAGGTTGTTCAGCTTTTTCTCAGACTCGACTCAGGTTGGGTGTAGCAGCACATGAAGCACTTCTACACCACCTATCCTCTGGGTAGAGTTAAACACATACTGTGCCCAAAATGAAGGCCTAAAAAGTTGTGTTAGAGTCTGTTCAACTTCACAAAGACGTGTTGAGCAAATTCATGACTTTGTTTTCCTGGATTCCTGGTTTTCCTGAGTACTGTTAAGAGTCACAGTTCTTACATACAGATATTCTCTGTTTGATGTTCTCAGACAAAGAAAGTTGAAAGTGTGCGATTCCTATATTCAGTGGTTCATTTCATATCACTTTTTAATGTGATATTCAAATGTTTTAATTATAAGATGAATTGCAGCAGTTTTAAAAATTAATGGCTTTAATTACTACTCCAAGGATTTGAGAAGAAAGCTCAAGGTCTTCTTCATTATCAGCAGTTCCAACAATTTGGGGCTTGAATTGGGAAAATAAAAAGGTGCATATGCCTATAAAACTTGGGAAAAGGTGTCAATCTGCAAAGAATGAAAAAATCCCATCTTGCCAGATGTTGCCTCAGGTCAGTGTAACTTTAGTCAATGGGAGCATTTGTGGTCGCAAGTACCTGCGTTTACACCAGTGCGACAAGAACGTAGAGAAGAAGAAGAACGGTGTTAATGCATTAGCTGTTTTTGGACGAACCGTGTCTATCTCCTCACACCAACAGTGTTCTCTTAGCACGGTCGAGAGTTTACCGTGTAACGTTTGTTAGCTAAATCATTCAGAGCCAAGCAAACTCTGGTTTTCACGTGGACTCACAAATTCCTCATCTGCTGTAGCGTTGCCTGGCTGTCATCCTGGCTTTTAAAAGCATGAAAGAATGCCGGGGACTTACAATCGTTGCTATTCGCAAACACGATTGATCAAAAACAACCATGATCAAAAACACACGAATAGAAGAAGATAGTCTAACGATTTGCCCAGACTTTTTGTTATGATTGCAATCTGGACGAATTGCTCGCTGTTTGCAGAAGACAAATTATGTGCTCTCATATTGATCTCACTTTCTTTTTCTGTTTTTTTGGGGGGGGATTTATGTTCAGCTTGGATTAGGAGCACAAAAAGACTTAATTTACCAGTTAGAGTGGCATGAAGTATGGCTTTAATTTGAATGCATTTAAACATTATTGTTTTACTTTTACAGTTTGGAAAAAAAAACAATCTGATAATGCTTAAAAGTAATTAATAACCACTTTAAGAAGCCTCTTGGGGTCATTGGGCGTATGGATTCTTGCTCTGCTTTTATTAAACTTTAATACTTTATTGCTGCTCAAACAATTTAATCGGGAAATTAGAGAGCGATTATGCTGTGTGTCTGGCACTGTCTCGGACTGTGACCGGAAATTGCATCAAGCAGCAGACATATGGGAAGCCTTGGACGCTCCTGACCCACAGTCCATTACTGAGCCCCAGACTTTAACATATGATCTAAATTAAGTAACAGCTCAGATTCATTAATAAATATATTATTGGTGTCAAAAAATCTCCACATCATTGGTTATTACTTATTATTATCGTCTTCCCGTTTGAGTGCTTTACGATCACTCCGGTGCTGTGCTTGTGTCTTTTCCAACATAAAACTGTTGCACTTTTTTTTTTAATCGTGAAAAGGCAACATAAATATGTAATATCGAGATTACCTATCCTCAACTTAGAATTACATCTGCAAAAAATATTTGGTATACTCTATTTTTTGTACCAAGTAATACCAAAATATGTCCTTGTAAAGAAGACGTTCCTGCTACATGCAGACCGAGCTCTGCGCTACACTGTGAAAAGACTCCTGCAATTGGTGCCTGTCCACCCACACCAGTTAGAGCATTATGGTATGGCTCATTCACACGGATAGAGAGGCTTCTGTACATATTTTATCTGTTTCTATGGAAACCGTAACTTGAGAAGCAGTTAGCTATGAAATCGATGACATTTACCTGGCACTTAGTCAAGATTATACAGCATGTTTTGTATGTGCATGATCCCCTCAGATCATGCCCAGACATGATGTAGTTGATTTAAAGCACAGACACACACACACACACACACACACACATACAAAATTACCATGCTGTCAGTGTACTTTAGTTTGTGCTAGACAGATTTGGTGCAACAGTGCAGTCTAGTGTCTCAGTGCCAGAGCGTTCAACAGTGTTTCAGCAGCCCACTTCTCATTTCGGCCATTATTGTGCTTGTATTGGTACTGAGGCAGAAATTGCCTTAAAAATTGAAATTCATTGCATCTCCTCTTGGTTTGTATAGCAGAACATTCCAAACCAAGTGAACAAAAAACTTGCTTTTCTCTGTTTTTCCGCCGTGTCACTTCTCATTTGGAGCTGAATCGAGAGAAAAAAAGGCATTTCTTCCAACGTCTGATTTTGGGTGGAAATCGATTTGCCGTAAAAATACTTTTGCATGCCCCTTGTTATGCAAATAGGCCGGTAACTAAACAACACGTTGGAGGGGAATGATCGGTGGTTTCGTAACAAGGAGTGAATAAGAAGTACTTTTAATCAATGTGAAACTGCCAAAGGTAACACTTACGTGGTGAGCTGAAGGTTGCAGGGTGTTATGAAGATTAAGGTCCTTGTGGGGTTTAAAGTGAAGCTTGCTAATAACTGAGGGTTAATGGATTAGTGTTAAACTTTACTTTAAGTGCAGTGAAGCTGCAGAAGCTTTGAGGGAACCGCGCAATTAAATCAAACACCTATTCTCTCTGTTTTTTTAAATAACATCTATACAAACACCGTGACCGCCTAATGTCTGTACCGCTTGTTTTGAGTGGAGATGTGCATTTTGAATCTGAATATGTGACAGCTCCAAAGCAATCACATATGTGGGATACTCATTTAGATGCTGTGATTTGGTTGAGGTGTGCATTGGCAGCAACTACATATGGTGATGTTTTGTCATCTATCTGAGCTTGTTGCAGGGTGGAGGAGATGCCCATTTAGTTGTTTGCGGCTCTTAGAAAGATTAAACGCAAAGCTACTAATTTGTTTTTGAGGATTGGTTCGAAAAGTGATCATAATGGCTGACTTTTTCTTGAGACAGCTTGTTCACATTATGTACCCTTCAGGGGGACGAGAGGCGCACGTTTGTTTGAGCAACAACATTGTGGGGACCACCCTTTGGACACTGGCTGCAGCCTGTTGCTAAAACACATAATATGTTCCAGTTTGACAGGCATAAAATGGTATTGTGCATGAAGAAGGTGATTCCCAAAGAACTATTACCCAAAAAAGGCATTAAACATCCAAAGAGGAGCTTTGGATGTCTTTCAAGAAGCATGGAGAACTATTTCTGAACACTACTTAAAGAAATGCCAAGAAAGCTGCCTAAGAGAGAACAAATGTGGTCATACCAAATACTGCCTTTAAAGATATATTTGTACAAACTCTGATGTTGCCTTATTGTTGCCTTCCTTGCAGCTATTGTCTTTTTTTCTAGCAAAATATAAAGAAATAAGGGGCTGATTATATTAGAGAGTCTTGGTTTTAAGTTAGTCGGATAAGGCTACGTTTAGGTTAGAGTTAGTATACAGTTTAAGGTCAAGCAGGTGCAGTTAGAGTAGTAATGTCCTCTGAAGTGATGGAAACCTGCCTGTGTGTATGTGTGTATGGGAGCAGGGTGAGGGTGAGAGTGAGGAAGTGTGTGGGCATAAGTAATGAATGTTTTGTCACTTTGTATTTGCTATACTAAAGGCTCACTGCACTCGTCTCCCACGGGAGGAAACACTACCTACCTCGTTTAGCTTTAAGGTTGGAGTGGAAGACCGAGGGAAGGATGGAGTAACATGGGTGACATGCTGGAAAAAACAAAACAAAGTAAAAAAAAAATAGCTGAAAAGCAAAAAGATTAGATAGAAATAGAGATAGACACGGGCATAAAAAAGAGAGGACAGTAGAGAAGAAGAGAAGAGAAGGTAAACAGAAACTTTGAGATATCAGATTCAGTTAGACAGGTGCACCTGATGAAATGGACATCAGCTCTAGGTTTGCTCTGTGAAGGATAGAGCATTTCTAATACACAGATATAAGAAAATCTGCATGCTCATTGTTAGCATTAAACAGAGCTTTCTAACATCGCCTTAAGAAAACGAAGCTACATTTACCAGAAATCCATAATGATCCTGACATGACTTCCTTCTGCAGGTGTTCCACAGATTGGGAACAAGATCGGGACTTATATGTTTGCATATAAAGACTCAGTTATTTCATTTCTTGAGATGCTGAATATAAACAACTCTGTTTATCCAATTACCAAAGCAGGGATACGCATTCGTCCCAATTTAGAGAGATCCAAAAACGGGGCATATTTTATCCTCTGATGTATTTTTTATTTTATTTTTTTACTTTCTCTTCATTGCAGTCCATGTAAGCTCTGTTTCCATGGTAATTTTCACTAGGCTTATAGTCTGTTTGTTAATGTACAAGATATTAGAGAGTGTGATGCGTGTTTAAGTATACATATGATGAACGTGACCCCAACAGTGAACGTGATGCCTCACTGACAAACGCATGGATTCTGGTTTAGTGCCGTCTGCGTTGTATTGACACTGGTTAATATTAACCCCTGTACTTCCTGTAAGAACAGCCCCTCCACCCTCCTCTTTTTGCCGAATTGAAGCAGTTGCTGTGGTAATTTTGCGGTACCTGCCACAGGTGCATTACATGTTGTCAGCTGTTGCCATGGCTGCAGTATATGCAGTTTTACTACTGTTTACTGATCACTCTTGGCAAGTGAGGCATGAACTGTACTGAAATGTCAAATAATGTGTTGTCCCTGCCTGGGGAAAGTGTTGCATCATTACAACAGAGTAAAATGTCCAGATGATGGAGGTTGGCGTGGGATCAAGCTTTATAGTAGCACTGACGTATCACTAATAACTGACATGTTGCCTTCCCAGAAGAGTGCGTACGTCATGCATTAGGTTGGGGCGGTGGGGTCGACCCCAACCTTAAAACCTTTAAAACCTTTTTGATTTGAAGTACGCGGCTACAACAGCAACATTCAGTTAGTGCGACCAAACATTGAGAATTTAGTTTCTTTATAACCAATTAAAGCAATAAAGGTTGTTTAAGTTAAAGAGCACAGGTCATTTGCTCAAATTTCAAAGGGAATCTGTACTGTGTGTTTTTATCTGGTAATTAAAAAAAATCACCCGCTTATGTAATAGACTGGACAAGAGGCAGAATGAGATCGTCTTCTCCTCCTGTGTTACATTTTATTGTTTTCATGCTGTGAGAGGAGTTTAGATGTGCACGTAAAACCTTCCTTTTTCCTTTGGATCAAGTCCATCACCATAGCCAGTCTGCTATGTCTCCCGCTGTCTTGGCTAATAATAAAAAAAAACATTGAAGCATCCTGCCCACTCTCGTGGCTGTGCTGTAAAAACCACGAGGACCTCTGGGCCGGTGTGTAGACACCCTTCCATGGCTCTGCATCTCCATCTCTGTTTGGCGTGGCAAAATGATGAAGGTTATTTGGAGAAGCTGCATGCTGAATAAGTGAAGTACATCAGAAGTTAGCAACTGCTGTCAACTGGTGCACACTTACAGTCCTGCTGTGTGCCGTCATAAATGTTTTATGATGCAGATATCTATTTGTCTGTTTCTTTATCAAAAATAAAACCCTTGATAATCCGCTTGTCGGGTCTCAGACACCGAAAATCAAACAGTACCTTCATCGTATGAGCATTTCAGCAATAGATGCAAGCACCTAGTCTGCTATAATATTGTTATTTAAAGATTAGTGCATTGTCTGTATATATTGCATTTTTAGTCAGTATGCCCTAAAATACTAGCTTTTTAATTAATTATTGATGGAAACTTGTGGTAGGATATAGCCACTGTGAAGCCTTGACTCTTATTGTCATCTTGATATTTCTAGGAGCAAATCTGAGCAAACAATGGAGTGCAATTCAAACTTTTAAGCTAACGCTAACACATGTTCACTTTTTAAGGTCTGGTTTATGTTCTAGCTTTGTACCTAATATTGTTTCCTGGTGCTTCTTAATCTCCTTTTGCTTCTCGTCCGTGCTCTTCGTCATCTAGTTTTTAGTCATCATCTTTGTAATCCACTTTTTCTTCTTGGCCAGCCTAATATCCATGTTTGTGTATATCCAAGTCCTGCACCGAGTTAAGTGTCTCGGTCTTCATCTCAGTGCGTGTGCTACTTCCTGTTTTATTTTGACAGTCCTTTACCTCGTATGTGTGCTGGATAGTGTAGTGGCAAGACTACACACTTTCGGAGTGGGAGTTGCAAGTTCAATTCCCACCCCGTATCCAGTAAGGGTCCTGGCTAGCCCATGCCAAAAACCAAGCCCTGGAATGGCGCGGCTATGTCCGCAGCTCGGACATAATCATTTCATTACATGTTGTACTCTGTATGATTGTGTATATGACAAATAAATGTTCTTTGTGTTGTGAGCCATTTTGCTTCCCCTTGTCTCATTAATCAGATTCTACAGATGCTGTCTGAGTCTCGCTGTGGTCTTGGTTATGATCTCCATCATGCTGTGTATTTCCCTCCTGTCATGTTTGCTGTTAGCTTTGCTGAGTTTATCTGCTTGCTTGTTTGGGGTGATATTATAAAAAAATTATAAAAAGTCAATTTTTTAAATCTTGGTCATAGTCTGTATCAGAAAGGAGGAGTTTGTAGGGTATGGTCATTGGCTGGTGTCTTGTGATTGACATGTCATTAGCCGGTGAGGAGTCAGGCTGCCCCTCTCTCATCACATCTGGTTTCAAACCACCAAGATGAAGATGGTGAAAACACTGATAATGACAGTTTGGAACTGGTTTTCAGTGGGTGACATCACAGTAGCTCTGTCCATCTTTTGTGCTGTTCATTGGTGGGTGGTGGTTCCCAACTCATCCCAACTGGTTCGTAGGGTGGCCCCTAGAGACAAAGCCCGTACAAACTCCAAAACACAACGGAAGTGCTCCAGGACGCGAGGGGCAGTGTTGAGCTTTTGTTACCTAGTGGCTACACAAGCCAGGAAGTACCAACGACTGGATTTGGTGTATGGTAGTAACAGGTAAATGAACATTTTTTTAAATTATTTTAATATGTATGAGTGTGGTTGTTCCATCCTTGCGGGTGTTTTCTGCCGGTATCCAACTCCATGTGTTTGCAACAAACTTGCCATTTATTTTGCAAATCGAGCTCAACACTGCCCCTAGCGTCTTGGAGCACTTCCGTTGTGTTTTGGAGTTTGTATGTGCTTTGTCTCTAGGGGCCAACGTAGGTTCGCAACTCTTCTAAAGTTGTCAAATTTAAAGTAGACAGGAAAAAAAAACCCTCACACATTCAACCTGCCCAAGGCTTACAGTTATTCAGTGTATGACATATTTAACATAATATTCTATGAAATGGCCTCAAAAGCTGAATCAAGAAGTGCAGATTTTGTGCTTTTTTTCAGCTGAAGAGGTTGACACATGGACTAAACATCAGTGATTTTTAAATCAATAATTTTATGGATTCAGCAAGAGAAAAAGACGGTATTGGATTAAAGCAGTGTTATATAAGTAAGTAAATGAAAGCACAGCAATCAGAGAGAGCTTCATCTTACACTTCGGTGCAAGCAATGCTCTCTCAGGACAGGTCATTGTAGATCAAAAACCATTGAGTAGTGGAGCCCGGGGGGGGGAGAAACTGACGCGTACTCTTTAACTGCATTCATTGCAGGTAATAAATAACAATTACACGACCAGCCAGTGCTCCAGTTTCCTCCTGGGCTCCGCTACTCAAGGTCTGAGATTAACATTGTTCTGTAATCCAACACCCTTTGGATTGTGAAGGAAACCTTGATCTCAGAGGAAAATTAAAAAAAAAAAAAAATGTGTCGGAGTCTGTGTGCTGAAGGACGAGCTGCAAGGAAATGCGGTTCCTATGGTAACACATCCTAAAAATATGGAAACAAATTCAATTACTCTTTTGCTCGATTTCTGCCCTATGCTGCCTCTGATCTCCATTTTGTGTCTCTCCGAGCCCCTCGGTCCTCCCGCTCTCTGTCTGGCGCTCAGCGATCGAGGTGATGCGGAGCAGACTCACAGGAAGGAAGTTGTTGCGTCTAAGTGCCACAGATTTAGGTTTTTAATGAAAGAGAGCGGCGAAACGGCACATTCGCCAATCTGTCGGATTTTGGCGGCCTGTGCGCGTGTGTAGGTGTGTGTGTGTTTGTTTGTTTATGTCGGTGCACCGTTTGCTACTCTGGGGATGAGTGCGGTGAGGAGGAGTTATTTTACAGATATGAGGCAATAAGCAGAAAATTTTTGCAGAGTGTTCCAAACCGTGGTCAGCATGAATGTGTGCTAGACGTCACTGTGTCAGCACAGGAAACGATAAAAGCTCTCCACCGCGTTCTTTGTTCCTGTCTTGCTGTTTCTTCCTGATACGTTTTCATCTCTTTGCAGCGCCTCTTGTTCTTATTTTTCCTGGCAGTCTTTCTGTTAATCCACTTTTTAATCCCTTGTCTCTCTGTCTTTCTTGCCCTCTTGGGTCCTTGAGTTCTACTGCAGGGGCGAGGCTCTCTGCTCCCTAATGAAAAACGAGGAGCCAGATAGAAAACCTTTATGGAGGGAAGACAAATGTCATCTTTTAACGGCTCGGGGCTTTTCTTCTACTGGAATAATCCTTTCAGTGCACGTGTGATAAAAGAAACTTCTCATTGTGCCCGAGGAGTTGTGCCTTCTGTATTTTGCAGGAGAGCCGATAACGGATTGGGGAACACACAAACACACACACAGACTACAGACGCACACTTTGGACACACAATCACACACGCAGTATGTCACGCAGCCATGTCAGACTGATTGCTGGGTATTTTCAGTTATGACTCAGCTTTGGAGTGCAGAAAATGTAAGAAGTTATTTCCACATAAGCATTCCGTTTGAGACATAGCTTGTTCTTTTAATGCAAACTAGAGGCCTCGCTTGTTGTTGGACTCAGCGTCTTCCTTATAATGACTGCTGACCGCTTGCCAGAGCTCTGTATTGCACTGTCAGACTGAAAGTGTGTGGATAGTTTCGAGTACTTTGTACTTAATTTGTTTCGCTAAATCAGTGCTAATTGATTTTTTTTCTTCCAAAACTCATCATTGAATTGGATTTGCTCTTTCACAGCATCAGCTTATTGAATCGATACATTTGTAGGTATATTTTTATGCACGTTAAGCAGTCGTGTCCGATTTTTACATTTCTTCTTGTTGCGCTCCCAAAACATCCTGGCGTCTAGCGCTTACCTGTGAAACTACTACAGAAATTAGAGCAAAACTACTAAATTTCTGTGTTTTTCAACAGATCTAGAAGATGCTAATACTCTAAACCTTAATCCCCTTAATTTCTCTGTTTTTAGTAAGAGCTTAGAGAAAAAAGATGCTAGCACTCTAAACCTTAATCCCTTAATTAATTAATGGTTGTGCGCCAAAAGTGAACGAGGATTAATGAATAAGATGGAGATACAAAGATTACACGGAAGTAATAAATGTGCAAATTCTCAAAATCTTTGCACCTGCTAACTTTGAGGGAACCAGACTGTCCATTCATGCAGCATTTTATTTTTTATTTAAACAGACCACGTATTGTAGCCTCAGTGTGCTGTACTTTTTGCAGTTTTTAAAGATTCTGATTCTGACTGATTAGAAAATATCCCTGCTGTGGAGGCTCCATAGTGTTATGGTTAACACATCTGCCTAACAAGCAGAAGATCCTGGTTTGGATTCCAAGAGAAGATGAAAATCGTGGTCTCAGGAAGTGTATCAGCTGTAAAATCTCCCAAATCAAACAATGGAGCAACTGAAAGAAGATATAAGTAAATATAAACTTTGCATTTGGACAAATACC
>VUQR01011500.1:0-10329 GCA_015108515.1 Hemichromis elongatus
AAACTGGACTGTGTATCTGAAGATAAATTTGCTACTGGGGTGGAGGGAGGTAAAAAAAAGGACCGACTTTACCTTAAATGCAACGTTGTACTCTATGACAAGTAAATAATGATGTGCTGTTATCAGGATGAGGCCAAAGAAGGCCCCTGTTTTCTTACAACCTGACAATTTTGTCTCCCTGTCATATGCTACAAAGAGTGGAGTTAAAAAAAAATCAGGCATGCTATCATTTTCCTCAGCTGATGCCACTGGGAAGCAAATAGGATAATGCAGCATGAAATAAGCATAAAGGAGGGGGATTGAGAGGGCATATGATACTGCTAGATAAAGTGTGCTACAGTTTGTTTTCTGCCACTTTAGAAGACAAGTAAATCTAATGTATGGCTGGATTGAAATCCAATTATTTGGATTTAAATGAGATCAAATCTTCCACTGACTGCCAAGTTAAATTCTGCTGTTGTCTCCTTCACAGTGAAACAATTGACTTAACCTGACAGCAATTATGTACTTATTTGACAAAAACTTTTAATCAAACCGACTATTGATTTGAGGTCCCCGAAATTGGGGGCAGAATTAAGCAAACACAGTTCACTTCCAGAGGCACAGACTTCAAACAGCAATCAGGCTGCTTTGTTAGTGCTCTTACTGAGGGGAGGAAAAAATCTGATTCTAAGCAGCACATACACCTTTATGATCAATGATGAAATTGTTACTTTTGTGATTAAAGTCTGAGCTGAACTGTCAGAGAACATGTAATTAAACTGCGGTTTACTCTTGTCCAATATTCGTCAGTGAAAGCTCTCACTGAATGTCAGAACAAAACAATAAAGAGGCCGTGTTGCAGAGAACCTTGTCATTAAAGCTTCTAAGTGTCTGTTCCCTTTTGTGACAAATTAATGCAACCTCCCCACCCCACCCCTGCACCACCACCACTACCACCCCTTCCAAAACTGGGCGACAAATTATATGTTCAAACAGAAAAGATGTGATGCAACTTTAGCAACTACAGAGCAGCTTTTGGGCATACCAAAATTTTGGTTATTTTTTATTCTATTTTTTTTTTCAATTTAAAAGGAGCAAACTGCAACTTTCTGGGCTGAAGACTGAAGCCAAGGCAGAATTTCCAAAGAGATCCCTTGAGGTTACATTAAGCCTGATGTGGGTTTCCAAAACCCATCTCACTCTCTATTGATTATCATGTTAACCCTTTAAACCCTGACCTAATTTACCCTTTAAACCAGGGGTGGGCAACTCCAGGCCTCAAGGGGTAGTGTCCTGCAGGTTTTAGATGTATCCTTGATCCAACACAGCTGATTTAAATGGCTAAATTACCTTCTCAACATATCTTGAAGTTCTCCAGAGGTCTGATAATGAACAAATCATTTGATTCAGGTGTGTTGACGTAGGGTGAGATCTAAAACCTGCAGGACACCGGCCCTCGAGGCCTGGAGTTGCACACCCTTGCTGAAAACCCTAACCGTCACTGGTGACAGGTTTGGGTTTAAAGGGTTAAAATGTTCAAAAATGTATAGCATTGGTCCATATCTTCACAGATTGAAGGGGAAAACTTTTTTTTGCTTTTTTTGGAACCATTTTTCATTTTTAATTCAGATCATTTTCAGTAATCTTCCATTGTCTGTACAATGGAAGTACATATAAATACATATACATATATACATCAATCACGTGGATCACCTTTTAAGAGAGAGAGAGAAAGAGAGAAAAGAAAGCAAAAAAAAGAGAGCAATATACTAAACAACATTATCACGATAGTCTATGTATATATAATCGTAAATACTAAATATTGAATCATTTTGTACAGCATGTGCTGTACAAAAGTGTGGTAACTTCTAACATACTTTGTGAAGGCACTTGATAATTGGGGTAGCTTTGGCTGATTGTGCACCTCATAATTTTTGCAACATGTTGTGTTGTGTCGTCAACAACGCAGTTGGGTGGAAGACATGAGTGGTTGATTATGTCCCTTTTTAGACCCATTTTAATGATATATCATTGTTGTTGTTAAAAACACTGAAAAAACACAGCAATATCTTTGATTCCAGTGTCTTTACTTGTTTTCGTCACATGTGAGCATTGATGTCTCTAAGTGGCGATACACTGTTCTTCAAGAAAATACTGTAGTCATTACCCACACTGTAATAACAAGCAAAAATTCAAGTGGCTGTCATGATGTTACCGGTGACTAGAGGACACAGGTAACTTAGTCCTGATGCAAGCTGATTAAGAGGTTTCTTGGGTGATGTTCTCACATTCTTCAAGAACCCTATAATATTGGATGCGACATACACCCACCAGTCACAAAGGAAAGAGATTCATTGGTAAGTGGTTGGTAGGTAAATCTTTTGCAAAGAGCTTGCCGTACCAAAAACCTCTATTTACCGCTAGCGTATTGCTACGGTTGACGGTAGTTCGCATGAAACACAATGGGTTATCTGCAAATGCTTGAAACTCAAAAGTTTCAACACCTCTAGGTTTCAAAAGGTACAACTCTAGGTCTACATTAGCTGAATTTAGCAGTGAATTTTTTGGATGCTTTTTTCTTAGTAGCTTATTTAGCAGACAATTGTTTGTTACTATAGTACATGAACTTTATGTGGGCAAGTGTGGTCACTTGAAAATGATGTTCTCTGCATTTTGATGTGGACCAAAACGTCATTGCGATAAGCTGTTGTATTTCTTATATTGAAGCAAAATGTCCAGTTGCCTTGAAAACACAGATTGCTGCAGACAGTCTGTAAACCTTTTGCTCACTGGATGTGGCTTGTAGTCAAGTTTTAAGCGATAATAGACTTGATGCTCGCCTTGCACACTTCCCTGCTGCCACAACACTGTCCACAACTCTCTTTCCGGCTCATTCTGTCCTTTTTTTCCTGCAGTCAAAACGTTCCTTGTGACTCACCACTGCTATGAATTTGACAAGCGAGGACAACATTGCTAATGTGAACAGATTTCCTGTCCGCTGAGTGCTGCTTGGCGTGTATGCTTCAGATGCACTGGATTTCAATAGGGATCAGGCAACAAAGCGACCAGCCGACAGATCGACTATTACTTCACACACTCCTACGCACACACACACATACACACCCAGAAATCAATTACCTGCTGTTGCCTGAAACAGAGCTTGAGTAAGCAAAAGTGTAAAAATGTAAAGGTAATTAGCAAAAGGCGCAATGTCGATTTGAAGCCTGGTGAGAGTGTTTCTGTGTGCACTGGTGCATATTTGTTTGTTAGTGTATGTGCATTAGCTCTGGCCGAATACAGCCAAGGGTACTATTGTCTCTCATGCTCTCTGCCGCCTGCAAACGTTATTGCCTAACAACATGCTTCTATACAGCCGGGAAGCTATACAGAATAGCCAGTGAGGGCCAAAAGAATGTAGCTATTCCAAATGCAAGGATGTGGGCATTGCCAAGGGCACTGCAGTATAACATACGCTTAAAATGCAAAAAGCATAATGTCCTCAAATTTTAGGTAGCATAAGGTTGCTCTAATGTTTCTTGGCAAGTTTTGTCAACTATTTGTAAACAGTTCAGTCTAGAAAATAGAACCTGAAATGATGCCAAAGAAAACAGAGGACCAGCAATAATTCAATACAGTATCAACATTGTAAGGAGACAACAATGAAATACAATAACTTATTAGATTTACTTTGGCACCAAATTAGTCTGACCTGAGAGATGTTGGTGGATGGGACTGTAAAGTGAGCATCAGGCAATTGATTCTATAATTGTACACAACAGACAATACGGCATCTGGGATACCTCAAGATGCCCAGTGTAAAAACACTAGAAAAAAGCCTAGGAAAGACTGTATTTTTGTTTTGTTTTTCCACTCCACAATTTTAACAGATTTTAACAAAGTGGACAATATGTAGTTTGTGAAAAACACCAAGTTGTGACTGGTTGGTGAAACAAACTTGTATTGACGAGGTCAAGGCAAGAATTTATGGCTCTATTATCACCTGATCTGATTAAGCCTTTCTTATCATACAGAACAACCTGTGCTTGCTTTTGGTATTTTTTAATCAAAAGAATATTTTGCAGTGCTCAATAAATATGTCTAATATTTGCTTGGCAGCAAAAAAGAAAAATGGAATAACGCAAGGTGGTAGAAATACATTATGTGACCAAAATTGTGGTAATACCTGAACCTTAACCCCATCACTAATAAATGTGCCTTTATGTCTAAGGGTAATGGTTTGCTGGTAAAACCTCCACAAAAGTTACTTCGGACCTGTTTCTGGAACCTCCAAAAGCATCGTTTTGTGTAGTCAACCTTGAATGGTACTGAAAAAGGATAAATTCAACTGTTATGTGTTTATGCGTGTCTACATATGATATTAAATAGTAAAAAAACACGTTATTCACCATCTTCAAAAGCTAAATGATTTAGTGCCCTCCAAGCATTTTTGAAGAAAAGAGAAGATGTGTAAAGCACTAAAAGAATGTCTCAGGATTCACATATTTTTCAGATTTTGCTCTTCCAAAACCAATAATATGTAAGGAAAAAAAAAGAAATCTGAACAAAAAAACTGTCATACTTAAAATCTGAACAAAATAAAATTCTGACTATGTAATTAGCAATTCACTATTCAATATGTTTTCCTCATTGCTAGATTTTATAATAGCTCTTCACAAAAATAGAGTTTAAATAGAGTTTAACTTCGACATGTCAGGTGTCACACAAATTATTTGCTCTATTTCAAAAAAATAACACCTGCTCATCACAAGACAGAGGAGCACATCAGAGGCCTTACAACATTGAGGTGTATTACTCTTCTCGTTTCCCCCCCTGGAGAAGGCATTTACAATCTCCCTTTAGTGGCTTTTTGGCTAGCATCTCTGAAATTCAAACAAACGACTAAATTACAATAACCATACATTCACTGTCTTTATTAAATGATGTTTTTATCTTTTCTTCCTGCACTAAACATGGCAACAGTATTCAGGGAGTACGGTGTAAATTATTTATCATAACTCTGGTTTTACTTGGCCTATCAATACAATTTATTTATAGAGTTTAGAGGCCACACTTTCAATACAAGTTGAAATGGAGACTCAGGATCATCCTTAATTGGTCACAGGCGGAAAACTTCTCCATATTAGCTAGCTTCCACTAATGTCCAATTAAGGATGTGAGTTAATGTGTGGTACAGCTTGTCCAGAATGGTTGTGCTTCAGTATCGGTCAACTTTTTGTGTCGTAGAGCTGTTGTAACTGTACCAGGTAGGTGTCTCTCTAGGTTGAAATCATATTAATTAAAAATATATCATGCTAGCCTTAGCTGATAGCTTAGCTGATCGATACTCTTAGCACCTCAACCTCTTGTCTATATATGGTAACGTATGGCAAAGACAAAATACTATCCAACATTAAAAAACGACTTTCTATGAAAGTCTGAAGTCACTCTTATCCAGTTCTCTATACTTCATAATGTATATGTACCTTATTATCCCTTGTATGCCTGTCCTTCTCTCTTAGCCTTTTTCCTCTCTGTCTCAGAGCTCAAGGTGAGTTAAGCCCTTCACAGCCCAGTGGGCTGGTAACATTTCCTTCCCATTAGGATGGCTAGCTATGCACATGCATTCGCACACACATGTACACACACTCACTCACACAGGCAGAGAAGAAAAGGGAAGGCGAGGCGAGCGGCAGGCGGAATGCGAGCAGGCCAGCCAAGGTTTTCCGGTACACGGGTCTCATCCCGCCACACGTCACCCTCAATTGTGGTTAACGCTGCTGTGATCAGAGGCTCCCCGACACTCTTCTGTTGCTTCAGCACCCAAAGGCGAAGGAGGGGTAGAGAACAAGAGATTGTGACGGGGAGACAGGGTGAAAGAAAGGATGGTGGGAGGTAGTACAGGGAAATAAGGAGGAGGAAGGAGAGGAAAGCGAATGGAATGTGGGATTATATATGTGAGTGTTGAAGAGGGAGAGTAGGTAGCAGGAGAGGAACAAACACGGTGGCAGAGGAGGAGGAGGAGGAGAGTGGTGACGGAAGCGACAAGGAGAAGGCAGTGGGTGAATCAGGAACACAGGCTTGAAAGTGCGAGAAAAGAAAGAGGACCAGTGACAGAGTGGTAGAAGGGAACATCGACGCCGGTGTCCCATTCGCTGTTATTTCTGCTCCTCTCTCCTGTCATTAGCCGGCATCACTGCCGCGCCAATTATCCTCACAACAGTGTGTGCGAGTGAGCGCGCGCGTGTGTGTAAATTAATTAGGAGTGAGAAAATGAGGGATAGAGGGAAGAGTGATCATTCTCTTCATCAAGCACAGACAAAATGCAGGCAAGACACACACATACACACAGAGACAGACAGCCCCTGTGGAGATAGGGTGTGTGTGTGTGTTCAATTCAATCAAGCTGCTAATTATTTGATGTGTCCATTTGCTGCATGTGTCTGTGGGTGTGCTCCTCTCCTCAGCTCCACGCCTCACACTGGATTCAGTCACGCAATCATATGTGTGAGTGGGTGTGCTTCTCACTTTGTATGTGACTTTTTCTGACTCAATCTGAATGTGTGTGTGTGTGTGTGTCTGTGTGTGTGGGTGCCTGCGCATGTTGTGCCAGCAGTAGTAGTAGTAGTAGCCTCCCTCAGTTTTTAGTCATTCCTTAGAGTCCCTGCATGTCGCTACTCTTCTTTCCTTTCTTTTCTCACTCTGTGATAACACTGTCTGTGTCTGTGTTTGTGTGTCTGTGTTGGGCGGGGGTGGAGTATTTGGTTGCAGATGTGTCCCCATCAGTCTATGTGTGTGTTTCAGTAATGGTAGACTAAGCCGAGCAGTTTTGCTGCCCCAGTGTGGCCCGGTGATTCACCTTTTCTCCTCCAGGTTTCCACCTGGTCACTGGAGCAATGCTCTGATACGACCTGACACCTGTCCACTTGGATGGCCAGCAACAGGCCTCACAGACACATACACACACACACACGTATGTACACAACTCTGCATAAACACATTCACACTCATACAGACGAAGGTGCATTCACGCTCTTGCAAAAGCTTGACGATGAAGCTAGATAAATGTGGACGTACAGGACATATGCATGCATGCGCACTTATACACAAAAGGGGGAAAGAGGCTCGTTGTTTTGTTTCCTTCTTTATCTAGAACCTCGCAGCGTCTAAGAAAGGAAAAAATCCTGGCTTTATTGCGCGCACACGATGCCTCGAAAGCTGACAAAACCCTCCCATGTTCTGTAAGAGAGTCGTGCCGCGATGTGTGTAAATATGTCAGAGTTTATCTAGAGCTGTTCATAAAGCAACAAGGCACAGTGATTCACAGTCAGCCAGAGAGCATTCATGCAACCTGGCTGGCTGTACGCTGTTAAAAAAACATGTATTTGTAGATAAGTCTGCCACAGCGAAAGGACAAGTTGTCTTGCTGAACTTTATGCTATTTTAAGCACTAAATATTCAGAGCTATGAAATAAGTTTTTATAATAATATTGGTACTTCCTTCTGCTTTGGAATAAACTCAGAAGCAGGTGTAATGTTCAGCAATTAACGGATGTTCAGTTAAAAGACTAGTGGCTAGTGGCTGTGTGAAGCTTCTTTAATTATAATGCTAATGTCAGGGGTAATAGCCTGGTTACAAGGCAGAATTATGTCATTATTTTTTCTAAAATATGACTATAACAGAAAACAGTTTTTACAAAGGCAGACTTAAAGCATGGGATTGGCTGCTTGAGTTGGTCATCTAACAGTCGAAAGGTCGGTGGATTCAGTTCAATTCAGCTTTATTTGTAGAGCGCCAGATCACGACAGTCCACGCAAGGCACTTGTTATATGTATTTTACATTACACCACAAATAATAGAAAGAAAATGCCAACAATCAGCTATCACCTGGGGCAGGGAGATCTTTCAGATGCTAGAGATTATTTTGGCCAGTAACCTAACACTTGAAAGGAAAGTTTTCACCTTTGAAATCACAAATGTTACATTTGTGAAATCTTTCTACTGAAAATGTAATGCTTAAAGTTGGCCATTTACAAAAATGATTAGAATTAATAGTTTGAGCATAAAAACGTTTCTCAGTCCTGGAAATGTTCACTCTTGTATTAGGGCAGTTAAAGCCACCCCTACTTTGAAGGTCCATTACTTTAAAAATATTAATAGTATGGAAGTAAAATTTTCCATGGCTTTGTAAATATGCGTAATCTCATACAGAGGAGAATTCAAGAGATCCATAGGGGATCTGATGATAGCCATTCAATTCAATTTTTCCTGGAAGAACTAAACACTGGTAAGACTGACTGCCAGTAATTTGGTGGGTGTTTGGGTTTGGTCACAATTATTCTCCAGTACTCTGGTTTATTATCAGTCAAAAAAGTAACAATTCACTCAGTACATTGCAGATTGTGCAAAAGTCTTGAAAGTCTTCCATTTCTTTATATGGATGTTGGCTGTCTTTTGTTTCATTGTCTATTAAGATGATTCTACACTGTTTTAATAATGGTCAGGTTTTGTCTGGCTGATATTGTTCCACTGTGTATCCAGATGTGCTTTTACTGCATTAGCAGTTGGTTTAGGATCATTATCAATTTTTTCTTAGAAGTTGTTCCCAAAGAGATGCTATCTAGATAGTATTACATGGTGGTTTAAAATCTCATGGTGCTTTTCTACATTCAATCCACCAATTTTAGAAAAGCAGCACACACCTATGGCAGAGCCCCAAGAAGTTAAAGCAGAAATTTTAAGTCGAGAATCATCACCCCACAACCCCTGAACCACTGCTTTAATTGGAGATAAAGTATCTGAATTTCAGGAGCGGGACAACGCCTCTAAACACACCCTTAAGGTTCTCATCTATATTTGTTCCCCTGGCTCTACAAGCTGTTCATTCTCATTTACGTGCCCCACCCTCCATCCCCTTTTTAATTCTTTAACTTCTTCATTTCTATTTGGTAAATGGGGATCTGCCAGACCCATGAGCCTCCACGAGTTCCCTTCGAGGCTTTCCACAAACTGCAGCTCAATTCATGTCCAAGCCATTCACCTTTATCTACTGAAATGCTGTCAAACCTCAAATGAGGACGTGGGCCCAGCAAGTGAAAGTCCAGTTCTTGTGTCAGCCATTTCTTCCTGTTTCTCTTTCTCAAGAATGGCTTTTTGACAGCCACAATTCCACTGATTCTATTTCTGATGTGTCTTGGGCAAAAATTATATGTTACCAACAACTGTTTAAAGATACAATTTAAAAATACACAAGAAAAACTTCTTTTGAAAATGGTCAAGGACAAGGACTGGAAAATGAATGACAAAAAGCAGACAATTTGAAAGGCCTTCAGAAAGTCTTCAGAAATCATAATGAGGCTTGGTGTCGGTGTGGTTCAAAGTTGTCACCCCTGCAATCATTCGACTGCTGTCCTTAAAATGCCTACTTTTAAGGACTTAATCAGCTTGTGTCTTACAGTTGTATGGGTAACAATTGAAAGACATTATTTATTTTTTTACAACTCCCTACTCTCAAGCAAGCATTACTACAACCACCGAGAACAAGATTGAGAATTTAGGCCATATAAATGTGACTCTGTGTTTTGTAGCTTTTTAGCATTTTCACTAGCTATGTCTTATGTAAAGAAAGAAAAATAAATTGTTCTTTTAGTGTAATCTCCTTTGCACCCCGTGTCTATCTGAAGTCATTTCACACAGCTGAAGCTCCTCTTCAGAGCATGTGGGTGTTTGGGAAAGAGTTGGCTGCAATGCACAACCCATTTGACTATAACACCGCAAAGAGTGTGTACTGACAAGTTGTTCACAGTCCATATGTATCATCGACGCCATGCTTTTTTCATAATTCAGGTACTCTGTGAAGGAGCAAGCAAGTTATCAAAAATTCAGGAAACTCAAGATTTTTTTCATGAAATGCATGAGTGCATTAAGAGCAAGGGTTAATTACCAGAACAAGTGTTCTTTTCCTTAGCAAAGTTTGTACATTTTTTATTAATTACATTTACTATTAAGACTTTGACATCAGCAGGGACATGCTGTACATAATGTAATTCATGCAAATGCATTATGAAACATGCACAGGACATACTGTATATAACTTTATCTAATTAAATGGGCAATTGTGGCTGAAATAGTTGGCAGTTCGTCTTGTAACTGTAAGGTTGCCTGTTCGAGCCCCAGCTCCGACAGTCTCGGTCGTTGTGTCCTTGGGCAAGATACTTCACCTATTGCCTACTGGTGGTGGTCAGAGGGTCCGGTGGCGCCAGTGTCCGGCAGCCTCGCCTCTGTCAGCGCGCCCCAGGGCAGCTGTGGCTACAATGTAGCTTGCCATCACCAGTGTGTGAATGTGTGTG